>JAHBCN010018655.1:0-16975 GCA_019359885.1 Listronotus oregonensis
AATAATTGTAAACAACCAAAATGTATTTAGCAAGCCTAGTATCGATATTCCAAATATCTGGCAGCCGTGAGAAATCGGTCAAGCTTTGGTAAACAACGGTTAGTATATAAGTCGTAACTTTTAAGAATAGTTTATAGTTATACTTGAAAATGGTTGAAGATTCATCACTAACCGAAACGTTGTGTATCAATTAACTAATAAAGACAATGGAGGTCGAAGATTTAAGTTGTTATTAAAACCACAATTTATATTTCTAGTTTCTGACATAACATTAGTTAAACGTACAATTTGTGATCTTTTTGAAAGGTATGACTTAAACCAATTTAAAGAGATACCACAAAATCCATAAATTTCAAGGTTTTAACAGAATAAAATGACTTGCACAGTCAAAAGCTTTTGTTAAATTGTTACCTAACCTTCAGTTTATTTTCTATAGACTTGATATATTATTTGAATTTAAAGTGGGTTGTGATGTTCCATTAAAATCAACCGTAGTCCGTCTCAAGGGGATTTTATCAGCAATAATATAATATGACAGCGTAATGGATGTGTGTCTACATCTACATGTTATTTTTAAACTTAAATTGCTAATAAATAAGGCAGTTTTATTCTGATTTAAATTCAAGTAAATATTCGTACATAACGTTACGATTTCTAGACAGAGTGTAACAAATTAAATTGCGATATTTCAGAGCTTTCAGAATCCTTATAAAATATAATAAGTTGACGAAATAATTGAATATTAAGTCCTATTTGTCCAGTAACTAAAGACCTGAAAGTACCCAAAGCTGTAAATAAATCTATACAGTTTTCATTTGTGGCGCAATTCTTACGTCTTCGCGGATGCTTTTGAGCAAAAAAAGTTTATCACGATTCCGACATGGGAACTCGCTGAAGATGTCCCCCGAAAGTTCCAAAAATGAGTTTTCCGCGAATATCTGCCGAAATATGCGAATTAGAAAATTTTTGTTAGGACAAAAAATGAAGATTACCCCGAAATCTACAAAAATTGTCTTTAATATTTTTTTCGCAACATCAATTTTTTTCGCAAAAACGGCTGTTCAAAAATCCATAACATTCCACACTGGATAGATGTGGTAGTAGTAGTTTCTTACTAAAAAATGCAGATGGGTAAAACAATTTTTTATCAAAACGCAAAAAAGATTGTAAAGGAAATTTTCTGGGATCATTGACACTTGCTAAGGTCTCACTATAAAAAAGAAATGTTAATAACAAACATTTTTTTTTAAATATCAATATATTAATGAGATACTCTCAAAATATTGTAAAAAAAACCTTGGTATTACCTTTGACAGTAAGCTAACGTGGAATTCTCACTTGGAGAACAGAATAAAGAAAGCATATATTGCATTTGATCAACGCCGCAGAACCATAGGAAAGACTTGGGGATTCTCTCCCAAAGTAGCCCATTGGATCTACACGGCCATAATAAGACCCATGGTAACTTACGGTTCCATAGTGTGGTGGTCCAAAACAGAACAGATCACGGCAAAACATAAGCTAGATCAAATTCAAAGAATAGCATGTCTAAACATCACAGGTGCTATAAGGACTACACCGACTAGAGCTATGGAGGTGATATTGAATCTCACCCCCCTTGATATATTTGTAAGGGAAGCGGCTTTGATGACTCTAACACGCCTCCGCATAGTCGGTCTAGACACTAACGTAGGCACTGGCTCAACTGGACGACGCCTGTGGAGGGATGTTACAGGGGAACTTCCAATTCTGCAGGCAAGAGCGGACTCAGTTGTTGCAGCAAGGTTCGTTTTCAATAAACCCTACACAATCAACATAGGAGGAACAATACCAATAAAAGGCGAGTCTAAAGGAACCATTAGCCTGTACACTGACGGCTCTAAGACCAAGGTGGGCACAGGCTGTAACATATACTCACCAACCATAAACCTAAAAATCGGATGGACAATGGGCGCCGAACCCAGCGTGCTTCAATCCGAACTGACAGCCATAACCATAGCGGCTTACGAAATTAAAAGCCGCAACATCACCAACCATACGATCTGTATTTATACAGACAGTAGGCAAGCATTACTAGCCCTGAAAAGACCACGAATTACTTCGGGACTTGTACTAGAAAGTCATCAAGCCCTGACTAACATATCTCTTAATAATGTGGTCAACCTAGCCTGGATCAAGGGACATGACATATCTAAAGGTAATCATACCGCTGACTCGCTGGCCAGGGCGGCTGCGGGACGGAAACTAGTTGGTCCCGTCCCCACCACTGGACTGACAACAACAGCGATTAAAGACATCATTAAAGAATACTCCCATCGATTGTTTAAAGGGAAATGGGATGATACTACGAACTGCAACTTTGCAAAAATAATGCTGAGCTATCCAGACAAGTCAATAGCGAAAAAAAAACCTTATGATGTCCAGAAGGAACTTCCGAACACTAACGGGCGTTCTAACTGGCCACTGTGGGCTACGAGGACACCTATTTAAAATGGGTCTAAAGAAACACAGGATTATGTAGAGGCTGTGAACAAGAAGAGGAGACCGCGGAACACATTATTTGCGATTGTCCCGCCCTCACATTCGAACGGAACTCCATGCTGGGCACGAACTGGTCATTACTGGTCGAAATTAGGGAGATTTCACATAAAGACGTCGTCAACTATTTTAAATCAATAGGTTGGACGACGCAGTGAATCACCGCCTACAAGAGGAAGCACAAAGGACCTACTAAGGTCTAGGTGCAGTGGTATATTACCACCCTCTGAACACTCAGATTGTAAAAAAAAACTTTTACTGCTTTTTTTAATAATCTAGAAAAATCAGAATGGACCCAAACTCATATGCAATGATAGGTACGGGTTTTCCCATTCCGATAAACTTTGAATAATTAAAAAATGTACATTATTGCCCGAGTAATAGAAAAATTCGTCCGCCCGCTTGTAAGTGAATCCATGAAGATAGCGGCATTCTAGAGGTAGAGCGGCAGCTGAAATGAGGGGACTTTTGGGTCCCGTTATCTCGAAAATTATCGATTTTTCGAAAAAAATTATCAGAACTATTTTTGTAGAAAACAAGGCAGTCTTTATTTTTTGTTAAAAAAATTCTCCAATTCGCATATTTTGGCAGATATTAGCGGAAAACTCATTTACCCATTTTTCGTGCCTTGAGGGGCCATTTTCAGCCCTTACCCACCTGTTTTTGTTGATAATTTCTTTTTCCCTTAAAAGCATCCCCGAAGACCTAAAAATTGCGCCACAAGGGAAAACTGTACAGATTCATTTACAGCTTTGTCCCTTCATTTACTGGACTAAAAGCAGAAGTTTACATTTTTATTTTAAATAAAAAAATCTAAAAAGGTCTTTATAAATATTTTCAAAATTTTTATTTTAAAGTTTGCCACATCGGCTATGAATTAAATTTTAAACAGATTTTTTAATAACTTTTTTAGATATTATGCTAACAAACTTCATTTTTTGATATTTTAAAATAATTTTTACATTTTAGGCCACTAAATAAGCAGGGGCAATTGCGAAACAGCCAATCTTTCCAACTGGGCCCTCTTGTCAAGTGCCCAGTGCTCCACGATCCATGGTGCCTTCAAGTCAGATCACCAACGAATAACTAATATTACAGATGATAGTAAAATATTTATGTTCATGATAAGATCATACGAAACATATGCTTTTAGGTGTTAGTTACCTAAAAGCGAACCCACATATCTACTTTTTTGCCTACTTTAAAAAAAATAATCTTCCGACATCATAGTTACAGGGGCTTATTATTGTCCTAAAGTGCTTAGGGCCCCCAATGGGTAAAAGACGGCTCTGTTGTCAAATTAAGCTTGAGTTTAAAAAAATACCTATTAACCTAGAGGGATGCAAACTTACGTTTAATCAGGAATAGCCCGTATATTTCAATATATTATACGTAACTTTATAGTACAAAGTTGTTATCGTATTTTACACGTCTAACAAATTAATTAGTTAACACAACTAAGAGATAGAACTAAAGGTTGGGATGCAACAATCATTTCATGTAGCCGGACTCTTGTCGCATGTCTCTTTTTTATGCATCTGGACATCGCTGTCCTGGCCTACAAAGTAAATTAAATTAGTTTGAAATTTAACTAATTCTGGTATTTGCGAAATTGCTCCAGGTCAACGAGAATAAAGATCACAAAGAGAGTTGAATCGTATGAAACCAAATGACTGTCTACTTGAAGAAATGCAAAGTATTAGGTTTATTATAACATATTTATTATTTATTATAACATATTTTTAATTGATGCAATTATAAAATCCTCTTCATGTACTAAATTTTTAGAAATTTATGTCGATGTTAAAGTGAATTTCAAAGAACATATAGAAAAAATTTGTAGTACTTGCATCTGATTGTTTTGTTATGACAATACTCTTTCAGGAATTAGAAGAATGTTTCAATTTGAAATCTATTTATTTTGCTTTAATTAAATCAATTATAAAATTTGACATTTGTTTTTGGGAAAATTCTGATTAGTATCTATTATATTTAGTGTTTTTATTACAAAATAGAGGCGTTCGATATATTTGTAAAGCTAAGTCGTTACACTCTTGTAGCCTCTGTTACATAAGTTTTGAGAAAAAAAATTGTAACTACTCGTTTCCTATTTAAACAAACTTTTTTTAAACTTCTTCTTCTTCGTCTTCTTCCTGGAAGCCGTCTTTCACTACCGGAGGCAGCGCAGCCTCTTGGACTTTTTGTGCCTAATCTTCCATTGTCTTTTATACCAATCCTTCCATTAGTCTTGTTCCTTCTACAAGTCTGTATAACCGCGAGATATATTCCTGTTGGCTTATTCTCGGTAGGCGAAATATTGCCTGTCTTTTGTGATTTAACGCTTCACATTCACACAGTATGTGGTAGGCTGTTTCTTCCCCCTCGTCCCACATTCTGCAACTTGGGTCCCCATTGTATGAGCCTATCTTGTGTAGGTACCCTCTTAGGTTATCGTGCCCTGTTAGCAACCCTACTGTTATGCGAAGTCTTTTCCTACTTTGTCTGAGTAGTTCTTCCTTTGTTCTCTTGGATGGGTCCCTTATGAAGCCCTTTCCATGTCTTATCTACCGAGGTTCTCCCAGTATTCCTTGTGTTTGTTTCGGATCCATTCCCTGGTTTGCCCTCGTGCTGTGGTTTTGGTCACTCCAAGGGCAGGTTTTGGCCCAAAGTATGGTGTGAATGATCCATGTCTTGCTTGCGATACAAATTTTTTCTATATTTTCTTTGAAATTTACTTTAACATCGACCAAAATTTCTAAAAATTTAGTACATAAAGAGGATTTTATAATTTCATTAATTAAAAATATGTTATAATAAATAATAAATATGTTATAATAAACTTTATACTTTGCATTTCTTCAAGTAACAATGCTTTCATACGATTTACCGCTCTTCATAATCTTTATTTTCGTTGACCAGGGGCAATTTCGCAAATACCAGAATTAGTTAAATTGCAAACTAATTTAATTTACTTTGTAGGCCAGGACAGCGATGTCCAGATGCATAAAAAAGAGACATGCGACAAGAGTCCGGCTATATGGAATGATTGTTGCATCCCAACCTTTAGTTCTATCTCCTAGTTGTGTTAACTAATTAATTTGTTACACGTGTAAAATACGACAATAATTTTATACTAGAAAGTGTAAAGTTACATATAATATATTCAAATATACGGGTTATTCCTGGTTAAATGTAAGTTTGCGTCCCCCTGCACACAAAAAAAAAAGATTTTCAAAATAAGAACATAGATGGTTTAAAAAAATATTTTGTTTAGAAACCCTGTGCTATTATATTAAAAACATGTCTTTGTTATAAAGATTTTAAAAGTCTTAAAACAAAACATAAATTCCCTTAGTCGATTTATTCATTTTAATACCATTTATTTCAAAGTAAAAATACCATTTCTCATTGAGAAAAAATGAGTCACGTAAATTAAAATCATATAAAGTCACAATTTAAATTCAAAGCTATCTTGGATTAAAATAATAAGATATGAAAATAATTAATCCAATTCTTAAAATTGAGAATATATAAACTCTTGTTTTGTAATATAAGTTTCACTATTTTAGCAACGAGTTCTTTCAGTTAAAACCGCCTTTATCTTATTTTAAAATTTCAAGATCTCATTCCAAGAACTTCTTGAATTTAGTAATATACCATGTCAATACCAGAAATAAGTGCAACAACATCCGTACTAGTATATGTGAAATAGAAAAAAGATAGACATAGTTAGCCGCTGCGGTGATGTCCGTGATTGAAATATTATTTATACCTCTTTGCTTTGGGACTATACCTACTTAATGTAGGGAAATAAAACTAAAACAACTTCTAACTCCCCCAAAATTAATAAAAATCTACCAAAACGTTTAAATAATTTTTGTATAGTACGCCATTATCAATAGATAGGCATGATTAGCATGAACCACAACGATGCCGACGTTATTAGATAAATTAGATTAGCACCAAGGTAATTAATAAATCAACAAGTTTTCAAGAGATATTGGACAGAGATTGGACTTCAAAAGAATTTTAGGAAAATTATGTTAAATATAGAAGATTTTTTACATTTTTAGAATATTTTTATACGGGGTGTCTGTAAAACTCTAACACATATTCCTAAGGCGAAAAAAACTTTTACCGACACCCTGTAGATAATTCGGGGATAAATGGAAACCTTTATGACATACATTGGTTAGGAAATTATAGTTGGCCAGGCATGAGTTTTTCTCATTTTTCATACTGTCTCTTTATTTTACTTTTTAGGTAATCATGGAGATACTCATTTTAAAAGGGAAACGTTAACCACCAGTTAAGTTTAAGTTGAACCGAGTTTAAGCCAACCTTCTACAACCGGCCCATATTACATTTCACCATAAAAGACTCTTTGCCGCTTATTGAGATATTTTATATTTAAAACTAAGAAACGTTCCTGTGATAAGTTTCCAAAGATTAGGGATAACTTGAGTTTGTATTATTTAGAAATTTTAATATTGTTTTTTTGACTGCTAAATAATATATATTTAAAAAAAATTAAAACTGTTATAACTTTTAGCAAGTTTTTTTATTTAAAGTTTGTAATATATTTTAACTGTTATTTACCTATTAAACTCTGGAATGGCATCCACATCAGGTTGTACAAAGCCGGACCAAGGATAAAATATTTCTTGTGGGCTATCCCATTCACCAGATCACCGGTTGTAAACTACCCTCAAATCGTCAAGTTTTGTGAGCTTTATTTTATAATTTACGTACTGTGAAATTAACTGTAAGAATCAGCAAAACTTGCCATACGAAGAAAGTGTTCATTTTTGGGAGAAAGCTCGAATTCCGACTAAACATGAGCAAGATGCAATTACTAAGCTAGAAAAACTTCACGCCGAGTGGAGAACTCTTCAAAAAGATCGGAAGAAAACATCGGAAGCGGTTAAGAACAAATTTAAACAGTTTGTTGAAAAGTTGGACGATCTCTTTGATATTGCTCAACAAGATGCCTTGGCTCTGATGAAATCGGAAGAAGATTAGGCGTTTCTCGTAAAACAGAGGCAGAAGGGCCACCCAGGTTCCATGACTGGAGTGGATCTCAAGTTGTCTCGAACTGAAGAAATCAAGACGCAAAGGAACTTGCAAAAATGAACCGACAAATCCCAAAAAAAAACTTTTGATATTGGTGAGTTTTTTTTTTTTAATAATATTCTAAAAATAGATAAATAATGATTATAGATATTTTTTAAATAATACTTATTAATAATTAGAAGTAGGTAATTTAGTACCTATGTTATTACTCTTCTGCTAAAACGACAAGTTTTATATTTTTTCTCTTTCTTTGTTGCTTCTTAGAGACGGATGATGAAGACGAGTTCGAAGAAGAAGAAGAAGAAGAAAAGACACTGAAGAGGACAGCATCCACCAGGAACTTGAGAGCTTGAGGAAATGGACATCCCTAAAGAAGCTGTAGAAGATCCAGGACCATCTGAGCAAGAGGATGAAAGTTTCATTTGCAAGGGGGGTTAAAGAGATTTTAAACATGAAACTGTCGATTTTGTTAGATGGATGTAAAGTATCCGACAGAAATGCCACGAGAATTTTAATAGCTACTCTAGAAGCACTAAACCTTGACCCTCTTGAGTACAAATTATCGAAAACTTTATTACATTATAGAAGGCAAATGTTCAGAGAATAATATACTAAAAAATTTTGATAAAGGAAAATACCCGAAAAGAGCCCGTGGTTGTCCATTGGGACGGTAAACTTTACCGGTTATTTTAAAAAATGAGCAATGTGAGCGAATAGCTATTGCTATTTCATATGGCTAAAGGAACAGCTGCTGGGAGTTCCTGTAACAGCAAACAGCTCTGGAGAGGAGCAAGCCGTAGCCGTATATGAATGTCTACATGAATGGGGTCTTCCCAACACCGTCAAGGCGATGTGCTTCGAAAGACAGCATCCCAAAACGGGAAGACTCAAAGGAGCATGCGTCATATTGGAGCAAATGTTAGGAAGAGAATTGTTATACCTAGCTTGCCGTCACCATATCTTGGAAATTCTGTTAAGAGGCGTATTCGACACAAAAATGGGATCAACCACTGGACCTCATCCAGACGTTTTTAAGAGATTCCTTACTGCGTGGCCCAAGATGGACAAAGGAAAATACGACACAGGTATCAGTGACAATCTAATACAAAAGCAGCTAACTCCAGAAGTAATTGCAAATGTGACTGCTGAATTCAAGACCAAATTAACTGAGAGCCACCCCAGAGATGACTACAAGGAGCTATTGCAGTTGGTTCTCGTATTTGTTGGATCACTAGACGGCAATGTTGTGGGTTTTAGAACTCCAGGCGCCATTCATCACGCTAGGTGGATGGCAAAGGCTATTTACTGCTTAAAAATATTCATTTTTCGTCGTCAATTTAAGATGTCTAAAGAAGAAGAAAGTTCTGTGCGTGCTATTTCTGTTTTCCTAGTTAAAATTTATTGTCAAGCTTGGTTTAGTGCTCCAAAGCTTATCTTGCACCAAAGCAGATTTAGGTATTTGCATAGTTTTACAAAAAATGTACCATTGCAGAAATAGCTCTGACCATTCGAATCATTTGTGGTATTTGATTGCAGAGTTGGTGGATTATCGTTTTGATCCACCATTACAGACGATGAAAAGTTGTTAATGCTAACAAATTGCTCGTGCACAGATGAACCATCAGAGCACGCTAGGGTTGTAAATCCAAAAGTTAGTAAAGAAAAAATTAAAGAGGTAGTTGATGGAGGATTGGTAAATTTACTTACCAAAGAAACGTTTACCTTCTTTGACCGATTTAATATAAAACAGATTTCCTAAGACAACATCCAATCACCTGGCCTCAAAATAATGACTTCCAAGAAGGATTAAAAATTGTCAAAACATTAAAAGTAGTTAATGATATAGCTGAGCGTGGTGTAAAATTAATAACCGACTTTAACAACCTCCTTAAAAAAAAGATGAAGAACAAAAGCAATATGTCCTGCAAGTTGTAAGTAAATGCCGAGCATTATATCCTGACGTTTCAAAACTACTTTAACAAAAGCTCTAGAATAGATTAGATAACTATGTAAAATTATCAACTCATGTAGGTACTACGTCTGTATCTTTCTGTGTCTGTTTTGTATGTATTATATACCTGATTTTTATATTTTAAAATAAAAAATGTCATTAGACTTATAAGTATTACTTGTTTTTTTTATTATATATATTATATATATAATAATATATACCAAAAAAGCAAAATTTATCACTATAACAAAATATACGAAGTATGCTCCTATGGTACAGGTCAGTTTTTGGGCTAAAGGTGTTTAACTCGGTTTGACTTAAAATAACAACAATTATGTATAGAATATAAATTTTGAAGAACAAAATTAGCTTTCTTAAGATATAGGTTTTATTATTTACCATTCTGGAGTTATGGCTCCATATTCAGCTCTTTGGCAAAATTTTAATTTTTAAACTTTGAGCGAGCGGCACGGGTTAATTTAATCGAGCTCAAATTCGCTATCTCAATATCTGAAGGGAATCGTTTTGTAGGGTCCAGCGAACAAAATTGAATTTTTATATATATTCATATATATATATATATATATATATATATAATATATATATATATATATATATATATATATATATATATATATATATATATATATATATATATATATATATATATATATATATATATATATATATATATATATATAATATATATACCATTAGCCTCATAATATAATATAATTTTTCAATATTCTTTGTTTTAATCATAGCTTTATTTTATTTTGCTTTGTTGGAAATAATGTATATTTCTATATGATAATAAAGCAATGGATTATTATTATCAGGTAGGGGTTTGCAGAATATTGGCTTTTGTTTCAAAACCCACTGCGGTTTAAAGTAATTAAGTTTAAATAAACCTCATAGAAAACCAATATCATCCATGCTGTGCTATATTTTTAAAAACTGAATTTAATACGCTATCTTTTTAGGTTAAAATATACAGGGTGTTCCATTAAAAAAAAGAAGTTATGTCCGATATCTTTTTTACATGACCCTTTATACTTATTGTAAGAACGGCATATTATTTAGCAATCATTATAAATAAACTTTTGATCAAAACATTTTTCTGTATCTCTTGTAACTAAGAAAATATAGGGTCATTCTGAAATTAATAATTAAGAAAAAAAGACAATAATTTTTGCTTCTGCTGCTGCTGCCCTTATTTTGTATAGCTTGCTATCTCTAAACGGTGGGTCTCGTTGCGGCAGAATGCTCCACTAGAGTCACCTACTATTCTGGCCAAACTTTAACAGGTCAGCCCAAAGGTATTGCATTAAATAGTTAAAATAGAAAAGCTGAACAGCTAAATTAGTCTTGTGTTTTAAAACCTATTTTTCAAAAATAAAAAACACTGCATTAATAGAAAATTAGATAGAAAAAGCTTTTTACTGCAGAGAGAAAATATTGTAGTAAAAAGATTTTCTTAAACAGAGGACAGTTAACGAAAACCTAAATACTAACCTATAGTAAGCGTGAATCTTTAGTTAAGTAAGAAGCAGTCAATTGACATAGGAGGGGTTCGTTTGGATTTTTTCCCGGGGGTTTTGAAAAAAACCTTTTTCCGGGGGGAAACAAAACGGTTAGGAAAAAATCACTCCAAAAAAAGGTAACGCCCACCCCACAATGTTTCAAATATTAGTTTTTATTGAAACAGGACATAAAAAAAATTGCGATGGAAAATCAAGTATTTTACGATTACCAAAAACTTGAGTAAATTAGGGTATTTAATTCGAGTACACAATTTATATTACCCCGAAATGGAGTACTTCTTTTTTTTGTCTTGGGACAGTCCACGAAGGCTGATGCAAAATTACTAACGTACCGTGGGTGTCTTAAGTGTGGTAAGAGGAAGTTTGATCAACGGGACTTAAATATTTGGAGAATTTGGGGGGAAAAGGAAAACTTCTGCGGGCAGCAGGTTCCAAGTCTTGACACTCTAGGAATGAAGGAACGAAGAAAGTGGGAAGTTCGGGCCTATCTAACTGAACTGTAAAGGATGCAAAAAGTTGCACAACGTGTTGCTCTGTTGGGAGCTGCCAAAAAGGAATTTTACGGGAATTCCTTTAAGCAGAAACCGTGAAAATACCTATAGAAGAGCGACAGATCCCTCAACGGTGGGCAAGAAGAGGAAGCCTTTCTGTGAGCGTTGGATCATTAATAAGACGAACGGCTCTTCTTTGAATGGAGTCCAGAATGCTAAGTGTTGTAGGACCCATTCCCCACATGAGAACAATATTCTAAAGAGGGGCTGATTTGGGATACATACAGAGTATACAGATTGGAAGAAGAAATATTTTCTTTGGTCAGAGGAATCCAATCTTTTGAAGTGCCGAGGCTATGGATGGGATTGTGCCAGTTAAGGTTATTCTTAAAAGTAACGCCGACAAGATTAAACGACTCTTTGTTCTGCAGGCAGAACTTGGTCGCTCATAGGTAAAGGGATGAGCATTGGCAGGCTTTTCGCGACCAGCAACTGGCCCTTTTTTTCGAGGCATTAAACTGAACAAAATAAGTTTAAGGTCTTGTGAAAAGATTCTGCATTGACCTGCGCTTGTGTTCCAAGTCAGAATTACATGGTGGCATAAGAAATTGAATACTAGAGTGGAGGGTAGTCGTCAGCAAAACTATGAATGGGATGGATTGTGGAAGAGAAAAGATTGTTAATGTGTAGAAAAATAGCGTGGGTGCCAGCACTGAATCCTGGGGCACCCCAGCATTAATTTGTTAGATGCTGGAGGAATGACCATCTACACTAACTGATATACGTCGATTAGGAAGGAAACTGGAAAGCCAAGAGCACACCTTATCAAAAAGAATTGTGAAAATTTAGGCAATACTTTTCTGATATATATATATATATATATATATATATATATATATATATATATATATATATATATATATATATATATATATATATATATATATATATATATATATATATATATATATATATATATATATATATATATATATTAAATTAAAATTTAAAAAAATTTAAAAAGTTTTTGTCTTTTAATCATTTTTTCTATCTTGCTTAGTTTCTAAGGAAAAAAAAATATTACAAGTTTTTGGACCTCGTTAAAAAAAACTTAAAAAAAAATTTTAATTTACAACTACAGCAAACTATTAAAATGGTTTAGAGACTTATACTGTTAAAATAAAATTGTGTCATTGTCAGTGTTATTCAATGATTTTAGTAGGTAACCTGTCAAAATCTGACTTTTTGTTAAACATTCTAAACCGTTGTTAACTTTTAACAATTGCCAAGTTCATTGCTAAATTTAACAACGCGGCCGTAAGCCTTTTTAAAATATTTTTACTTAAAGAACAATAATTGAAACCCAATCATTGGAAATAGAGAGATGTTATTGCTTCAAAGTACAAAGGAATATTTCAAATTAGGCGGTTATTGGAAATGGAAAAGTATTTTCCATCAATGGCTTGTTATCTTCAGTAAATGCTTTTGTATAAGATCGGATCTCCAAGAAAATTAGTAATCTTCGTATTTAACTAGTCGGTTAGAGTACCTTCCATATATATATATATATATATATATATATATATATATATATATATATATATTTATATTTTATATATATATATATATATATATATATATATATATATATATATATATATATATATATATATATATATATATATATATATATATATATATATATATATATAAATATATATATTTTAAATTTTTGGCCAAATTTCAGATAAGTTACCTGTCTGAATAATAAAAAATATATATAAAGATCAGACTTGCCGAGTCTTTAAAAAAAATAGAATTATAGTTGTATTTTTGGTAAATAAGGTTTAAATAAGTTTAAAAATCCCAGTCAAAATTAGTAACTTTATACAGTTTTTTTTTATTCAAGACAATTAAATTTAATTGATAAAATCAATCTTACTTGTACGTTAATCATTACCCAATTTTTTTTAAATATTCGCCCTTTTTCCAGACCAATAGAGATTTATCTTTACTATATTTATTTTGCAAGTATAAGATGTGTTAACGGATTCTCAAGTAACTCGCGTGTTACTTCGGTCTTAAAGGAGATATTTTTTGTTATTTTCTTTTGAAATATATTGTACGGTGTCAGTAAAACACCAAAATAAAAAGTGGGTACAAAACAAATTGGAGGTTTACAATTTTTTGTTTTTTTTTTTAGATCGGTCCCGACACAAAGAAATATAGGCGTTGTTAAGAAAACCATCTTCACCACACCATTTTGTATCGGATATGTTGTTTCTATTTTAACTAGGTTTTATATTTAATGACTTTGGTGTTACCAACCTTAGAAAAAAATCTGAATATAACAATAAAAAGTCAATGGTTTTTTGTTAATAATTATGAGATATAAAAACATAACGAAAAACAATAAAAACTTTAAATAATTCATGTAAAGGAGTGTAAATATTCCTAATTTTCAAGAAAACATTCAAAATTAAAAGGCAAATACAAACTTCCTCATGTTCAAACTCAAGCTCATTTTCAATTTGCTCAAGTAAAAACTGAGCACTGTTCGCTTCGTTAAATTAAAACTTTTGAAAAACGAAAGATAACCTATCTCGTCAAAATGTTTTTTAAATGAAAATAACAAAGCAATGCCAAAAAAATAAAATAAAAAAAGAAAATAATAAACCTGAAAAATGCCAGTTTTAAAATTCATCGTTCTTAAATTTTTCTTGAATTTATTTAATATCGAATTTATAATATTAAAATCCAAACCATCATCGTTTAAAAATTTCGTTTTTTTGTAATTTTTGCCAGACTAATAATTTAAAACAAGATAAAAACGAAAAATAAATATACAAATATCTGTCAAATGTAAAATCTTCCAACGTCAAATTGCTTAAGAGATCATTAAGTACAGAAAATCCTAAACTTAAAGATGAGGGTCCCTTAGGAACAAATTTTAGCTGGTTAGGTGCAACCGGCCATAAAAGTAATAAAATTTTGTATTAAGTATTTTCCAGACATCCCGTTTATGCTAAGACTAACACTAAAATGAATTTATCTGGATAGAATCCCAAAATAATATTTTTTATTAACTGAAGTCTATCTATATTTTTTTGCACCGCTAAGTCTGACACACCCTATATAACACCTCTCGAAGCGAATCCCGGTTCTATTCTCCATTTGAAAAGGAAAGTTTTAAATAATAAGCGCATTTATATGATGATAGTAAATAATATAAACCGACTAGGTTCTGGACGCGCAAGCTTTCTATGCCGCCGAAGGATCGCGGCGCTCAGTCAAAACCAGCCTGTCATCAACACAGCGTCTTCGTACGGACGGACGCCGGTTTATTCGACGCCGACGCGAGTTTTTCTTTTCCGTTCACACCGAGACCTAAAGAGCAACAGATATTGTTTATCCACGTGTTCGTTCGATATGCTCTCTTAGAAAAACACCGGAAAAGACGTCGTTAAAATGGAACTTTTTTTCGCGATTTTGCTAGTGAGTGCTGCCGGATCGGTTGTACGCGGGTACTCGTGGCCAAGTGAGGAGACCACCACTAGATCCAATAAAGATATCCATAGTGATCCTTTGGTAGTGGACAAAAAGCGGTATGGTAAGAGGTTTCGCTAAAACAGTGTTAGGCCGAGAAGTCCACGTCTTCACAGGTATACCTTTTGCTAAGCCTCCCATTGAGCAACTTAGATTTCGTAGACCGGTCCCCATAGATCCCTGGCACGGGGTCCTGGACGCTACAAAACTGCCAAACTCTTGTTTTCAAGAACGCTACGAATACTTCCCGGGATTCGAGGGCGAAGAAATGTGGAACCCGAATACGAACATCTCCGAAGATTGCTTGTATCTCAACATCTGGGTCCCGCAGCGTCTGCGCATACGCCACCATTCCGACAAGCCTCTAATGGAGAGACCTAAAGTCCCAGTTCTCATATGGATATATGGTGGGGGATATATGAGTGGGACAGCTACTTTAGATATTTATGATGCTGACATCATCGCTGCCACCAGTGACGTAATAGTCGCTTCTATGCAATATCGCGTAGGATCCTTTGGTTTTCTATATCTCAACAAATATTTCCCTAGGGGTAGTGAAGAAGCACCGGGTAACATGGGTCTATGGGACCAAGCTTTGGCGATTCGCTGGATCAAGGAGAACGCCGCGGCCTTTGGAGGAGATCCAGAACTTATAACCCTCTTCGGCGAATCTGCTGGTGGTGGATCTGTCAGTATTCACCTTCTAAGTCCGGTAACCAAGGGGCTGGCCAAAAGAGGAATTCTACAATCGGGTACCATGAATACCCCATGGAGCTATATGTCCGGAGAACGCGCGGAACAGATCGGTAAAATTTTAGTTCAGGACTGTAACTGTAACGTGACGTTGTTGAACGATCCGTTTTCTGTTCTGGACTGTATGAGAGCTGTTGATGCAAAAACCATTTCTTTGCAGCAATGGAATTCCTACTCGGGCATTTTGGGATTCCCTTCTACACCGACGATTGAAGGGGTGTTTCTTCCGAAGCATCCCATGGATATGCTTGCTGAAGGGGACTATGAAGATATGGAAATTCTATTGGGAAGCAATCATGACGAAGGTAATATTAATTAAAAAAGTCATATGATTTAAAATAATACTATAAAAAAAGCAGAGTCAAGTAATTTTTTTTATTTTAAAATATTTTTTCAAAGGTTATTTGTTTTTGATGTACTTAATATTAGGTACATAGAAAACAATATTGAAGTTTAGAATTGCTTTAAAAATACTTTTTTATTTGATATTAAGTCAATAAAGTGATATAAAACCAATGAAACTTATATTATAAAAAGGATTGTGTTTCCATATGTGTAAACCTATACCGATTATTACAATAAAAAATAAAAACATTACATTACATTTTTTTTTAAATGTATAGTTTGATTTTTTTGACACTTTTAATTTAGGATAAATGAAAATTAATTTTTTATACAATATTATGTATTTTTCTTAAAGATAATTTTAACGGTAATAAGTTGTCTAAAATAGGTGCATAAAATTTTATGGCAGAATCATGAGGTTAGATTGGGTTGCTTTGAGCCAATTTAGGAATATCTAAAACTGCATCATTTAGCAGGGGAGAATACGTAAAAATTAATAATAAAAAAAATTTTTTCAAAGTATTTTTTATAAATCTTGCCAACTGATTTTTATTGGTGTCACGTACTATAACAGGAGGTTTCTAGTGGTATAGTGGTTGGATATAAAACAAGAAAATTTATAACGTGACGTCATCAGTTTAGTGAAAGTATGTGAATTTTCTGCTTTTTAAACTTAAAAAATTATAAAGATTGTAATCATCTTCCCCATTTTTTAAAAGTGTTTTAAAAAAACT
>JAHBCN010018656.1:0-16809 GCA_019359885.1 Listronotus oregonensis
AAACAACATCGGTGTCCTTGGAAACCAACCATCTTCAGCCGATTGTCGTATGTTCAACGAAACTCGTTGGATTTCCCGCCCCCAGCCTCCAATAGCGAAGAACGTCGGGGGAATCCGCGGACGTGTAAGGTAATTATTAAGAGGCTCCATTTCTACCTCTCTAAAGTTTTCCCTTTTAATGGTTAAAACTCAGTTATATAAAAGGGTCATACGGTGTCCCCTCTATCATGGGCCAGGTAGCTATTTTTATTATTTTTCATGCGGCAAGTTTCCCATTCTAATACATTTAATCAGGTCAAGTAAATGATGTTTCCTTACGTCCGGCATGTAGTTAACCCAAGTTTTTATCGCTTCGAATACGATCCCTCGGTTTTTGCATTCAAGTAATCGTCCGAAAGGATCTCTTTGAGATGTGCGCCGATATTTTGGGGAAACTGATTATTCTCCCCAGCACGTCCGTGAAATTCTGCAGCACGTAAATGTTTCCTCTTACGTCAAGTATTTACAGAAAAATTGACTGGCAAATTTTAAAACCTGCAAACAGTTTTTTGGCGATAAATCTTTGATGAGAAACTCGCAGCATTTTTGAACCACGTCCAAAATCTCGTATTGATCGGCATATTTGGACTTCAAAAACGTTTGATTTATTTATCACGCAGTTTCCAGTGTACGCGTAATCTAATACAACTTTAAATGCCGGACTGGATATGTTGACGTTGGCTTCTTTTATTTCCGGCGGGCCCCCGGGATTGAATTTGTAAAAGGGGCTCGAAAATAGGGGCTTATGGCCGACAGTATTATGCGATGTATATTAAATTCGATACCATCCTCGCATTTGACAACCCTCGCAAAAGGGGGTTTTTTACTCGAATTCTTCCCAAATGGTGGGAAATTCAAAAGGGCCTTTCTGGCAGGGGTGCAGCAGCATTTTTGCATTTGAGGTGATAATTCGCTTACTTTTTTTCAGTGTTCTGCCACTCGCACTAAGAACGTATAAGGGTTTTCTTTTTGATGACGATTTACAAAGCTTCATGGTAAAACTCATTTTTAAATAATGTATGGAATATGTAAAATTTTTTGTATATTATATATTGAGTCTTGTCAGGAGACTTTATTGACAATTTCTTGTCAAATTTGAAGTACATATGTTAGAAATATTGACGTTGGGGAAAGGTGTTCAAAACATTAAATTACGTAATAACATAATATACAGGGTGTAAAGTATAATCTCACGTTTTAACGGGCGATATAGCAAAGAAGTCAAGTTTATATAATAATGTTAAAAAAATGGAAAATTTTGTCAAACGATATCATAATTACAAACTTAAAAAACAATTATTTTTGAAAAGTTAACAATTAAAAAATTTTTCTTAATCGCTCATCATAAATTCATTTTTTAAAAAATAAACTAAGTTTTAAATGTTTTAATCTATAAGTAAAAAAATTATAATTTTTTTCCCCATTAAAAATTTAAAAAACAATTGGCAACAGCGCAAAAACCTCGTGTATTGTGATTGTTTGGTGGCGATATGTTTGCCCTTGAGGTCAAAATGTTTTAAAATCGAAAATCCACTATTTTTTTTTTTTACCGTAAAGATTTCCAGAAAACTACATCAATTTAGGAAAACCCTAGTACAGGCGAACCAAAAATTTTTGAAAACAGGATGTGACAACGGAAAAATCTTATTCTTTAAGCAAAATAAAAATGTGATATTTTAAAACATAATAATTTGTGTTTTTAAAATGGATATTCAGCTTAATTTTGTGATAAATACACCTTTATGTAAATAAACATCTCTTGAAAAAAAATGTAAGCATGTTAATATCGCAAAAAACGTTCCTTGTTCGACTCGATGTGATGAAGGGGACGCGGTATGCCGGATTTTTAAAAAAAGCAACATATCGAAACGAATTAACTTTTAACCCACGTGTTTTTGGCTTGTTTGACTTGTTTGGAGCTTTACTATCGCCCATTATAATCATGAGCATCATACTTTTTACAGCTTGTATCTATCAAAGATTACTCCCTCAGTAAAATGTATAAAATTTAGGATAAAAAAACAAATTTTAAATGTTGCAGTCATATTTTGGTATGTCTTTCCAAAATACACCTAATAAATATTTATTCTATTGTAAAACAAAAGACAAACAATAAATTAATTTTCCTATGGCTACTTGATCTAAACTTAATCGATTTAATCTAGTCAAAGGGACTCTAGGCCAATTTAAAACAAATATTTTGAGGGAGAATTGTTTAAAAATAAAAGAGGGAAAATTTATTTAAAAAGATATACATCAAATAAGAAAAATATCCCATGGTCCCATTTAAAATTTAAAGTTATAGGTCAAACGGTGGATATACTTACCTAATAAAATTTTTTTTTTTTTTAAAAAATACGGGGAAAACCTTTGGGAATCTTGGTACCAAGGAGTCGTTAATATTTTTTTTGATAAAGGCTAAAATTTTGAAAATCTGCGTCTTTTTTTAATTTAACAAAGTAAAATTATCGCGTTGGCAAAAAATGGAATACTTTTGTATAGATATATGTATATTTAAAAAATATACACCAATTTAATATATTTTTTACTGTATTTATTCAGCTTAATGCTATAAAGATATAATTATTGTTTTTTATCATCTTCATATATTAGCGGTTAACTTCTGCAGAACAAAAATCATTTAAGGCGGTATTTTTATGAATGTATAAATACAATGTTGTTAGAAAGCTTAAATTTCTCTGTATGTGTCTCAAACTGCATAAAAAAATTATACAGAATAATTAGATCCTGTATTCGGGACCGATTTAACCAGCGCCCCCCTGGGCACTGAAGAAAATCCCCCCTATCACCGAAATTTAACTAAAATTAAAAATTTGATTTAAAAAAAAAATCGTTACACTTTTCTGTTCCCTACCCGCCTCGTAGGGAGGGGGGGGTGAGCGCCCCAAAATCCTGTGAATGTTTAGTCCTTTAGACTGTGCCTCACTAATTACCTCACTTAAGGCATTTGTAAAAAAAAGGGCTTACCAATCTCAGTTTTTTTATACTTTTGAAATGATTTCGAATGAACCGGTTTAAAAAAAAACAAAAATTTTTTTTTTAAAAAAACATGTTATTTTTAAATAACTTTTAAACGGCTTAACTGACCGACCCCAAAAAACTAATTAGCTTTAACCTTAAAAAAATGGTCGATTATCCCTAAACGGGTCAAAATTGGTTAATTCGTTTGAAAGATATCATTGTCAAAATAATTTAGTGTTTCTTTTATTTTAAACCTTTCCTTTTCGAGCAAATTCGGGGTCTTGTACATCCAGGAATTTTTACGTGAAAATTAAAAGCATCAGATGCCCCCCCAAGGCTCCCCCCGGATCATTATATCGATATATTTGTTTTTTTTTTTTTAATTTGGACTACTTTACACCTTTCAAAAATACCGCGCGAGGCTCTTTGTATTATCAGAAAAATTTCCGTTAAAATTTATTTGTATAATTGAAATTTAATTAGTGGGAAATTGCAGTGATGGCCTGTTGAGTCCACCGTTTTACAAATTTTATTTTTTGCTTAAACCGTACCGATATATTTAAAAATAAAGTTAAATAAAATTTTAACTGTCTTATTTTGAATGTATCTGCATTATTTTTGATATAGTTTTTTTTCCGGTATTTTTACTATTTCTACTACTTTTTGGACTAACTCTGATGTTTTTTCTTCCAAAAAATATTTTTATTAAAGTATTTGGTATTTACAAATTGATTTTTTTATTAATTTTTTGGTACAAATTTTTTTCCTAGGGCAAATTAAAAAAAAAATCTGAGAAGTGTCAGTAATTGTGTTTTGAAATTGCGCAGATAAATGATGTTTTATAAAGAATTTTTTACTATACGTGTGTATGTACACTTATACATACACACACGTTATTTTATTTATCTCAATATGAAGATGATTTTAATACAAATGCTCTTTTTAAAGCAACTTCGCCCAGAAACTTTGGATTTGCCACAACGTCTTTTAAGTCATCCACTTTATATTAGTTCTTTGGCAGTCTTCGTGGACTGTCAAAGATAAAAAAGCGACCAATTTTATGCCCTTTCAAATTTATTATTTTTTAGCTCTTTTTTCTAGTAAAAAACCCTTTAAAAACAAAATAAATGGGGCCCTAAAGGCCCCAACATTTTTTTAAAACCAAAAGCGAGACAAAGCACTTCACCATTAAAGTAAACCTAATACAAATTTCATTTAATACCCTACAAAATATTTTAATTTTTTCACAAACAATAATTGCGCATTTATAATACACACAACCAAACTTATATGGAATCACCCTCTATTTCTGACTTAACTTTTTGTAAGGACAAAAAATTTGGTATCCAACTTTAAGATAAGGCTTTTTGTTGTAAACAAATCCGATAAAAAAGGAGAAACGACTGCCACGATTTATTATTTTCTGAATTTTGTGTTCAAAGGTGTAAAATCCCGGTTCTTCGGTAATTTTAATTCGGTCCAAAAAAAACAAAAATGCTTATGTTGGACTCACAGATGTGCAGAGGGGAAGAATTATTGCTCTTAAATTTAACAAGGAATCCCCAAAGAGACGTAGCAGAGATAGTAGGCGTTACACAGGGTCTGTATCGAAAACACATGCCCGGTACTTGGAACTAGGAACTCTCAAAAACAGGCTTCAGGTTCTCATAGAGCTCAACGAAAAACCGGAAGCTTGGGGTGAAATTCAAAGAAACCATTAAAAAGGTTCGCTCCAGGGTTTTAAAAAAGGGAAGTTACAGGTTACGTTTCAAAAAACAAAAAAAATTGCCAGGGCTAAATTGGGGGCCCCTTTTCAAAAAAAACCGGAAATTGGGAAAAAAAAATTGAGAATTGGCAAAATTTCTTTTTTTTCGGATGAGACCAAATTGGCCTAAGATCAGATGACCGTCGAATTCGGGTTCTCAGACTCCAGGAAGAGACGAGACTCCAGGCTGCAAATCTGTCCCAAGATATAAAGGAGGAACTGTAATGTTCTGGGGAGGTATTATGCTGGGAACAAAAAATCCATTGTTACCACTTCAACAAACTTTAAGGGTGGAGGTATGTTGATTTAGTGCTAGAACCAATCGTTAGGCTTTGGAGAGCTGCAATTGGGATAATTTTATCTTCAGCACGATAATGACCCCCATGCCAGTAAGTGGCTCGAGAATGTCTTAAACGGAAGGTGTCACAGTTTTAGACTGGCCTGCATGTTCACAGACCTAAATCCTATCGAACACCCGTGGGGCCAGCTCAAAAGAAGGATTCGAGCACGCAAACAATCCAGGAAATGTCGCACAGCTTATTGACGCAGCGTTAGTAGAATTGGAAAAATACCCCAAGACAATGTTGACAATTTAATAAGAAGCCTGCCAACGCGAATTGAAGCTTGCTAAGGAATAGAGGTGGCAACACGGATTATTAAAATAACCAATTTTATTTTGTTTTTTGCTTTTTGACCAATAAAATTTTAAATCTCATTTCTATTCTGAAACCAACAAAAATACCGATGTTTTATTTTGTAACCTTTTAATTTGTATTTTGATATATGAGTTTTTTGCATTAAAAGTCATTGGTAAGGACAGAGTTTTATTTATAAACCAAAAATGTTCATACATCTCAAAAATAATAAAAAATAATAGATGATTCCATATAAGTTTGGTTGTGTGTATTTAAAAATATACAAAATCTAACTGCTTTCTTGCTTATAGCTTTTTAGTTTTAGCTTTCCTAAAAAATTTTCCCCTTTACAAAAAGGGAAACCATATTTTAATTTTTGTAAAGTAACTGTTTTCATTGAAATGACTTTTCCATTGTTAAAAGCTGTTATTTTACAGTGACATTACCGGTACATTGTTGTAATTTTAAGAGGGATGAATAGGTCGACGCTGCATCGATGAATTCAAAAAGCACTAAGTTCTTTTGAAACAAACGAGCTTTCAAACTTGCAGGATTACACTCTTTCGCATTCCGTTAAAAGTCGTATATTGAGGTCGCTCAAGCTGAGATTTAATTTTTTTGTTTTTGTTTTTTGAGTGCTAATGCTTTTTCGTTTTAATACGTCTTTTGCTATAAACTGTAGGAATTTACCTGGATAATATTTTTATATTTAATCTTGCCAAGCCCCTGTCTTTTTTGGCACTTGAATTTCTTTTAATGGACACTTTTTGACAAATTATGACGCATTATTCAAATGAAGCTCTTACACGTGTATAATCCATCTCTTAACGTGCCTAAACCCTTTTATATTGAAAAATAGATCAGTAAATCGGCTTAATGAAGTGTTAAGAATAGCTATTTTTTTCTGTGCTTAAGAAATCCATTAATGTAAATAAATTTTATAATATGCTTGGCTATATTTTTTGCTTTATGTAAATCATCGTCTTATTTTGGTCAAGTTATAATGAAAATATTTTATTTTAATGAACTTAAGGGTAAATATAAGTTTATGTACGATTACATTTAAAATACTTGATTAGTTACAGTTAAGCAGCTGTAAAGTGGGTCTAGGGGCGTAGCCAAAGACAAACAAGTTATAGATGAGGCCAAAAAAGATCATTAGCCCAAGGTACACACATTTTTTAGGCGACTTTTGATTAAAATAAATTTGAAAAGCAGTTTCAAATTTTTATTGATTAAATAATGTTAATGTGGCACAATTGGACCATCATGTGAAAAAAATTATAAACAGAACTTAGTCCTACAAAAATGATAACAAATTAGTTTTATTTATTATTAATGGTTATGTTAAAAATATGAGATGAAATGTGTGCTAGATCCGGGGATTGGCACTGCACACGTAAGAAAATTTTAAAATATTTCCGATAATCAAAAAGCTCTTAAGGCTCTTGAACCCACCCCGGGTGCAATTCGAAAACCGTCGGGGTTGAAAAGGATGCGCTTAACAAACTGGGCCAAAAAAACAAGGTTACACTACTGTGGATCCCTGGACACACCGGCCTAGAGGATAATGAACCCCGCAGACCTCCTTGCCAAAGGGGGGCAGACAAAATTCACAGGGCCGGAACCGGTCATCGGTATATCTTATGAACGGCCAAGCAGTTCATATCCGCTTGGACACAAAGAGAAAATCTTCGGTCCCGGCATGGACTTCCGGGTCTCAGACACTCGAAGGCCTTCATAAGCCACCAAAACCAACAATGGACTGTAAAACTACTGGAGCAATCAAGGTAATAAAACTCTAGTGGGACTGTACACGGGACACTGCAGATTAAAATACCTTTGCACAAGATCGGCCTAGCGGAAGACCCCGGGAATGCCGCATGTATGGAGAGGGGTGAATGGGGAAAAACACATACTGTGTTCGTGCCAGCAGTGGCACGACTAAGATTCGCAATCCTCGGGAATGACACCTTGTTGACGGGGGGGGTGAAAAATCTCTCTCCCAACAGGATTATCAGATTTATTAGAGTCTGGGCTTGGTGGAGAAATATAAAAAGGTGTGAGCTACAATAGACGGGTCGGGCGCGGTGGAAGGGGTAGGATGAGCAAAAAAGACCAAGACCAAAACCGGGTAGTCTTGGTCCTGTCCTGCAAGCCTGGGCTTGGTCTTGTCTTGCAAGCCAAAAGAGTCTTTTCTTTGGGCTTGGTCTTGCACCGCGGTCTTGGTCTTGGTCTTGCTGCAAGGTCTTGCTGGTCTTGCTTTTTTTGGTAGTAATAATTTAAACCAAGCAATCTTGAATAAAAAAAACTTGTTTTCTACCATGTTATTCGCGAAACAATTTTCTTATTTCCCATAATATTGGATTGTCTTTATAGTTCCAAGATTTATTGTTCTGCAAGGTTTAAGCACGGACATAGAGTCGGACAGTATAATAAAGTGGTGATAATTAGAGTCGATTATAAATTTAAGAGCTTCGCAATTTGCTATGGCTTAACATGTGAAAATGCTAAGGTTATTGTTTATTTTAAATTTAATTTTTCGATATTAAGTTTTGTGATATACACTCCGGCTCCACTACCTTTTTCTTTTTTTGAGCATTGTTGTCGGTAAAGGGTGGAAATATAACATTGATTCTTGAAGAGCTATGGTACTCATAATCGGTGGGGTTAAAGGGTTCGACGGATTAAGGATGACTTAAAATTTCGAAAAGCCTCGCAGGGGAAATTGAATTTTTATGTAGCAATTTTGGTTAGATCATATGTATTTAATTTTGATATATTGGTAAGTAATTGGGTTTTTTAAAAAAGGCTTGTTTAAGTAAAAACTTAATGCTTAATGCCTCCCTGCGTAAACACAGAGGGTTCTAGGCTTCAACTAAGAGCTTCTACTGAAGGATATCATAGCTCCCAAACAGACTCTAAAACTTTGTTTTGTATACGATCAAGTTTTGTTAAATGGGTTTTACAAGTAGAGCCATATAGAAAGCTTCATAATCTAGTACTGACTATTAAACGATTTGTAAAAAACTAAAGATGTATGTACGTCACATCCCCACCAAGTTTTTGGAAACAGATCGTAGGAAATTAATACCTTTATCACATTTCACTGCAAGTTGACTGATTTTGTTGTTTCCAAGTAAGTTTTTTATCCAGAACAATACCTAAGTACTTAACCTCTTTTTTAACAGGTATAATTTTATTTTGTGAATTAATGTGATTTATATTGGGAGTGTTGTGTCGAGTAAAGATACAGTAGATGGATTTTCAGAAGAAATTTCAAAACCTTTTTTAATGGACCTTTTAAAAAATTTTTATCAAAATCTTCAGACAATAGTGCCACACTGTTGTCATATTTTTTATTTTTGTATAAATACAGAAATCATTCCGATAAAAAAAAATATTTAAAAACTTTTCAGTTTATATCAACTTTTCATCTTTAAATTCAACATTTGCCGTACAAAGTTTGTACAAATACGTTATAAACATTCTACATTTGCAAGGTGGCTCAATAGTGTGACAAAGCTCAAGATATTCGAAACCACTCATAATAGTAAAAAACTGAACATACAAAAAATTATAGAAAAAAAGGAAGTGAAGGTGAAATTATTTTTTATCCAGGACATTTTCAAAGAATCCATTGCCACTCAAAAAACGCCCTTTTTTAGTATTTAAGCTAAAATAAAAAAATAATAGCGAAAAATCTATTTAAAAAATCGCCACCCTGTATATTATGCTAGAAATTTTTGAATGGTTTTAAATATCATTTTTGGTTTTGACAAAAATGACGTCATCATTATTCTTCTGGCATGGTTTTGACTTTTTCATCTAAACCGGAAATGACATTTAAAATCCATTAATCTAAAAAGAACTCCTATATGACAGGACAAATATATTTTTTATTAATCCATCACTTTAATATTTGTATCTTATTTGAAACATGCTTCTTACTGCGTGGAACAAAAATAAAATATTTTTGGATTTTGGAAATTTTTAATTTACCCTGTAAGTGGCATTACTAGATAGCTAATTTAACATTAGGATTAGGAAAGTAATGTTCAGCTTCTATAACTTGTGTACCCCTAATTTTTGTCTGTCGTGAACGGTTTCGGGGATATCGAGCTTTGTCAGACCATTGAGTCACCATTTCATTTTTTTTAAACATGTTGAATTTACTCATTTTCGTTGTTAGAAAACTGTATAAAAGAACAAAGTAATCGATTTAATTATTATTTTACCAAAAAAACCTGTTGCTTATTAAATAATCGCCTTTTTGGCAGTTCAGTTAGAGAGGCCCCGAACTTCCCGCTTTCTTCGTTCCTTTATTCCTAAAGTGTCAAGACTATGGAACCTGCTGCCCACAGAAGTTTTCCTTCTCCTCCCAATCTCCAAAATTTAAGTCCGTGTGAACAAACTCCTCTCACCACACTGAAGACACCCACGGTACGTTAGTACTTAGGCATCAGCCTTCGTGGACTGTCCCAAGATAAAAAAAAAAAAAGTTCTCGACACATTTTTTATCATTTCTGTATGAAATACCTCCATATATTGAATATGAAAATTAAAATTTATGATATTAAAAAAACAATCGCATAAGTGCAAGAGTCTTGCAGATCGGTCTTGGTCTTGCGTGGTCTTGCACTCCTCGTTCTTGGTATTGGTCTTGGTCTTGCATACCCTGGTCTTGGTCTTGGTCTTGCAAGCGAAAAGCCAGTCTTGGTCTTGGTCTTGGTCTTGGTCTTGCTGCAAGACCAAGACCGAGACCGCAAGACCAAACCAGTCTCGCTCATCACTAGAAGGGTGTTATACCCACTCACTTTAAACCTACCTACCTACCTACCTATGTTAAAAGTACATTTATTACACTTTAAAAATGTAATTCCACTTTTAGACATAAGATTATTAACAGTCATACCATTTTCTAGCCTTTTAGAAATAATATTTCTTGATTTAAAATGTTTGTAATTTTTTTGAACAGGAAAGCACAAACCTAAAGTACCTTCCCCTTCTTCGAAATATTTACCATACCCGCAAGAATTCTATTTGATATTTATTTTTTCCTAAAATGGAATTTTCAATGTAGCCTTCCGCTACTGAATCAGATTTCCAACCTCCGTGCCTTTTTAAGATTAAAAAGTCAGCTCCTGTTTTAACACCAAAAGAGAAGATGAACTTCTTTTAAAAACGTGACCTGTATATCTATTAGCATTTGGCTAATGTATTATTATTATTAAATGATTAACTTTAATATTATTTTAATGTGTTACCTTTCACATTAAATAGTTCTTATGGCGCTTCTGTTAGGATCTTATTAACATCATTTCTTTTAAATATTGCGGACTTTTTCGCCTGGTATCCCGTACTGCGTGTTTTTAAAAAGGCAATCAATTTTAAAAGCTTTTCAATGTCAATTATTGTTAACCATAATTGTAGATTTTAACATTAATGTAGACGATTTTTTTACTTTGGCCTGTTCCGAAAAAATACAAGAAATATTTCTTTTTTTAAATTTTTAGACTTGTGTACATTGCACCATTCAATTAAAATTTCATATTGTTTTAAATAGATCTACCGAGATTTTTCCGGTAGTAAATTTAAAGTCGCTGCTTTTGCGGCTTTATAAATTTCAGCTAGATTTTCATTGTTTTGCGTAAGTTTTAATATGAATTTTTATTGATTCTGATTATTACTGTTAAGTTGACACTGACAGATTGTTAATAAACTGTCTAGCAACGCACTCTATTCTAGCCATCCAAGGCCATAAAATAAAGTTTTAGTGACAGTCACCTAAAAAATAAGTTTATTAAACTTTTTAAGATATCCAAAACTATGCTTGAATTTTTTTTTTCATCATTTTTATTATTGACATACAAAACAATTTACTAAGATTATTATATTTTTAATATCATTTTCAACAATAATAATTAATTTTTATACGCAAAGTGTTATTAATGTCAGGCCCTGACACGGACAATTGGTTTCAATAACACTAAAATCATGAATTTCCATTGTATCCATTTGTTAATTGGTACACGTGTGTGCAATTAACAAATGAAGACAATGGAAGGCCAAGATTTTAGTGTTACTGATGACTTTGTTGGTTCCGTAATTATAGCCTCGCTCGCTAGCTCTATCGGCCATAAAAATACTTGCCCAATAAAGTCATGCTTTATGTAATTATAACATAAATAGCTATTATATATAGACATTATTATTTTTTAATTTATTTAACTGGATTTTTTTAAAGTGGAAGGTAGTTTATTAAGTTTTTTCCAGAAATCCGTTTTTGGATATTTTAAAAGTATGCATCCGTACAACTTTTTGGTGCTTTTAGCAAAAAAACTTATTTTTACTTAAAAGAACATAATATACGTGTTTATATTTTTAAACTTTGTCGGTTGCTGTTCTAACAAAATTAACCAATAGTTAATAAGTAAAATTAGTCAATTTTAGTTAATTTAATCAATTGCATAATTTTCAATTTTAATAATTAAATTGTGTTAAACACAGCAAACTAATTTTACGAAAATAACAGTGTACCCATTCATATTTTCCTCTAAATACTCATATAGAGCAGCCAAACTTAATTAATATAGACGCGAGCAAAAATTAATAGATCAAAATTTATACGACTAGTGAAAACAAACTTTGTTATCGTGGTTACCAATGCAGTTGCCCAATAGAAAGATTTATTGTTAATTTGTTTTTATTAATAATTTTTATAATTTGGTTTGGGTAAAGTATAATGATAATTCTAATTGTTTAGGTTTTGGATGAGTAGAAGGCGATGCTAAAGTGCATAGGTTTGAATAGTTAAATGCAAAAAAAAATGTCGATCTATCATTTATTAATAATGGTATATTTTATATGAAGTAAGAGTGATACGAAGTGTGGCTGGTTATAGAACGTAAGCCATGAAAAGTAACTTTTCCTTCAATTAAAGTATGCGGTAATTTCTTTAAACGTCGATAAATTAATTCAAAAATATTTTTTTAAAGGTAATAATTATTAAAAATAAGTGAATATCAACACACTAACATGCATTTCTCTATAAATAATTGTTAATTTCTCGTATCTACAGCAACAGAGATAGTTTTGATAACGTTGGTGGTTTTTTTGTTAACATCATTGTACAGTTAAAATATTCTTATTTAGTTTTTGGTTTTAGTGGTAGATACTGTGTGAACTATTTTTAAAATGGCCAATTTTCGTTCATTGGAAGAAAAAATCGAAGCGATTTTTTGTTACGGTGCAACGCGTAACTTTCACGAAACCGAAAGGTTTTTTAACGATCGTTTCCCTAATGGTCCTATTTGCTGAAAATACTTACGGGAAACAAGTAAGTAGAGAAGCAAGTTGAAATAATTGGTGAGACGATAGTTAATCCCCAACAGTCCTATTTCCTCCGTCGCGAATCTATGTGAGGTTTGTCCTTCTACTGTATGGAGACTTTTAAAAAGGAATAAGTATCATCCATACACAATCTAAATGGTATACTAGTTAATTGAAGATGACCCTGATCGACGAACAGAATTCTGCGAAACTATGATGGAAACCATTGGACGGCATCCTACCTTTTCCATAATATTTGCTATAGTGATGAGTGTACCGGGTGTTCCACTAAGAGAGGTAGTCGGCTATATCTCAGAAACTACTAATAGTATAACTTTCGGGAAAATTTTTTTTAAATAAAAGCGACCAAGAAATTGCTGGAAATTATTTTCAAGTCTGTGGGATGGCCGCTAGGGGGCGTAAGGGTCAAAACATAAAAATATACATTTCTCAAAAAAATATCCAATAAAGTGTATCAATAAATGGTACTATTTTTATCTTTAATGTTTTCTAAACAAAGAAGCTTCAGGTGTAATTTTTGTCAGTTCTAAATTAAAGTGGTGGGGGAAGGTTAAAGTTTAATTTAGAAAAGTGCTAATAACTCCGGATTGCTTTAACCGAATTTAGTGAACTTAGTCTCGTTTAGAAGAGCATTTTAAGCATTATTTTCAAGTGTATAAACTATTGCTACACTCATTTCTCAAACGCCGCTAGAGGGCGTCAAGGTAAAAACTAACCTATTTTACGATTTTTTTGAAAAATTTAAATACAATGATATATACCTTTTTACATATTTAGATAGAGAAAAAATCCTAACAAAACGGCGAAAACCGTAATTTAATATCTCTTTTCAAACCGAATATATTTGCAAAAATATAAATACTACATAGAGACGTAACGCATTTAAGGACACGGTGTTTTCTACTAGGCCGATTTTTTTAGGTAAAAATTAAATTTATACATTTTTACAAAATCTAATGACATACTACGTAATTTTTACTAATTTAAACCCATTTAACGATATTATACAACATTAGATAATTACCAACCTATAACTGTAATAATCCATCGAGCGTGGTCCTTATCAAGTTAGCTTTGAAAATAAAAGGATGCTAAAATGTCAAAAATCCAACAATTTCTATTTAAAATATAATTTTTAGTGTTGTGCTATTGTGTTTTTAAAAGATGCTTTTATTGCTTGAAGAAGCAGTTGATATTATTGCTATTTATTTTGAGTGTCTGCAAAATGGACAATAGCTGCCAGGCTGTATGTATTGAGATATCCTTAGAGAGGCCGGTACGGCAGCGGCAGCAGAATGTTCACTTGTTTAGCAAATCGCTTTCGTACCACGGGAAGTGTTCTTCGCCCCTTACACCGCAGACGCCGTAGAACTGGGGAAAATGTCATCAACGTTTTTGCTTATGTAGAGTTTAATCCTCAAGCAACAAAGGCATTTTTAAAGAACACAATAGCACAACATTAAAAATAATATTTTTAAAGAACACAATAGCACAACACTAAAAATAATATTTTGAAATAAAAATTGTTGGATTTTTGACATTTCAGCATCCTTTGGTTTCAAAGCTAACTTGATAAGGACCACGCTCAATGGATTAATACAGTTTTAGGTTGGTAATTATCTAATGTTGTCTAATATCGTTAAATGGGTTAAAATTAGTAAAAACCATGCAGTATGCCATTAGATTTGTAAAAATATATAAATTTAATTTTTACCTAAAGAAATTGGCCTAGGTAGAAAACATTGTGTCGTTAAATGCGTTACGTCTCTATGTCGTATTTATATTTTTGCTAATATATTCGGTTTGAAAAGAGATATTAAATTGCCGTTTTCGCCGTTTTGTTGGGTATATATCATTGTATTTAAAATTTTCAAAAAAAATCGTAAAATAGGTTAGTTTTTACCTTGACGCCCTCTAGCGGCGTTTGTGATATAAGTGTAGCAATAGTTACACCTGAAAATAATGCTTAAAATGCACTTCTAAACGAGACCAAGTTTACTAAATTCGGTTAAAGCAAACCGGAGTTATTAGCACTTTTCTAAATTAAACTTTAACCTTCCCCCACCACTTTAATTTAGAACTGACAAAAATTACACCTGAAGCTTCTTTGTTTAGAAAACATTAAATAATAAAATAGCACACTTATTGATACACTTTATTTGATATTTTTTTGAGAAATGTATATTTTTATGTTTTGTTGTTACCCTTACGCCTCCTAGCGGCCATCCCACAGACTTGAAAATAATTTCCAGCAATTTCTCTTGGTCACTTTTATCTAAAAAATTTTTCCCGATAGTTATACCATTAGTAGTTTCTGAGATATAGCCGACTACCTCTCTTAGTGGAACACCCGGTACATTTTTTTTCAACGGTAATGTTCATAGATAAAATTGTCGTTATTGGAGTTACTCAATATCCAGAAAAAGTAAACGTTGATCCGTTCAAAAAATAAAGAGGGGGGAGGACATTAAAGAAAAGCACTTTATATTGAGTTGTTGACGCTTTTTTTGTTTTTTGTTTGTATCTATGTTGCTATGATAACACATTTTAGTAAAGCTTCGACGGAGACAAAACGAAACTTCGCGGTCGCCTACACAGTCGAGCAATGACTGGATTTACTGACGTTTGAAAAAAAAATTAATTCCAGTATACCGGTTGACAACAAACTCATTAAGCTGTTTTTTAATTTAGAATTTTGATATTTAAATCAAAGATATGATTTATTTGATTTTTTTGTAAAAAAAACAAATGAATAACTTTCGGTTTTACCAGAAATAGACCCGAATCAAAAATTTTAAATAAAACCCTTTTTATTTTTTTACGCTGTTTAATAGAGCCACAAATTTCCTTTACAACAAGAAGACATTTGTTTTTAAATTCTTCACTTAATATATGTTTTTAAAAAATTGTCGCTTTACTGAACAGCGTAAAAATATACATGGTGTCAAAAAAATAATGCTCACGATTTTAATCGGCGACAGTGGAGCTTAAAACTAGTCAAAAAGTTTATATGACATATATGTCAAAAGTTGACAGTTTTTTGTCTATACAATATCAAAGTTACAAAATTTGAAAGCAATTATTTCTGTTAAACTTAAAATTAGAAACTTCCGTCCTAATCGCTTATCAGTAGAATCATTTGCTAATAAAATAAACTAAGTTTTAAATTTTTTACCTACAAATAAAAAAAAATTATAATAATTTTCCCCCAGTTAAAAATAAAAAAAAACAATTTGCAACAGCGCTACCCCAAAGCCTCGTGTAGTCGTGCTTTGTGCGTACTGGTGGCGATATGTTTGTCCGTTGAATGTCAAAATGTTTTTAAATCGCGAAAATATGCCGATATGTTATTAATTTACGGCGAGGCAAACCAAAATGCTAATCTAGCAGCTTGAATTTACTGTGAAAGATTTTAATAACGGCTACATTTATTTAGGACAACAATAGTGCAGGCGTACCAAAGAGTTTTGGGGATGTGTGCAACAGAGAAATCGTATATCTACAAAATGTAAATAAACATCTCTTTAAAAAAATGAAATATGCAAAACTCTCACTAAAAACGTTACACGTTCGACTCGATGTGACGAAGCGGGGGCGGTGTTGCCAGATTTTGTTAACTTTAAAACGTCATATATTTTATTTTAAGCTTCACTATAGCCCAATAAAATCGTAAGTTACTTTTTACGCCCTGTATATAGGATTATAACTAAAATCCTCAAACTAGATTTATTTTCGGTAAAATCGAAAGTATTATTGAATTGTTTTTTTACGGAAAGTATGGGCCCAAATAAACTTTATATTTGATACGAATTTAAACAATTTTGATAGAATCTTTACCACTCCTAAATTAAGGTAAATATAAGTGATTGAAAAAATGGTTAAAATCCGATTAATAATTTCGGAGCCCTAATTACACAGGTTTCCAAAAAAAGATAAATGTCCTAACTATTTGACCGTGCCCTAGTATTCCTCGGTATTTCGTCGCCCTGAAATCCGGGGTCAGTTTTTCTCATCACGTCAGAAAAAAGACACAAA
>JAHBCN010018657.1:0-16862 GCA_019359885.1 Listronotus oregonensis
TGGCACATTGATTCGAAAAATTTATTCTTCTATCATAATCGTCTTCGTTGAGTTCATGAAGGATTTGTATTTTGGGGGGAAAAAAAAACTTTTTTTTTTTTTAAAATTTTTTGTGCACGGAACCCGTAGAAATATTGGTCAGCTTAGAAACTTTTGGAATAGACAACGTCGGATCTATTGCAACTGTCCTAGTACCTCAACCTGGCGTGCTTCGTCAAAACCCTTTCATTAGTACTTTTCTTGTTGCATACAGATCCAGTTTCTTCAAACTTCCCACCAATTCCATTACATATTTATCCCCCACGTTTTTATTTTGATGCCTCTCATTGAATACCTCGGTTCTACGCCCCATCGATCTTCAGCCCCATATGGAAAATTATTTCTATTCTCTCTGCTAGAGTATACACCTTTTTTACAATCAAGTTTTTTAATTTTAAAAACGATGTCAAAATGACAACCCTAACAGTAATATTTAACTGGTTCCTAAACTTTTTAAAAAAACTTTCTATTGCGTGTTTTGCTGTAGCAGGTAACACAAAAAATAAAAATTGGAATGAATGCACACTAAAATATTTCGGGGGAATTTAAAAAAAGCTTGTCTCCCAATAACGGCGCACTTTTTGAGCTTTTGAAAAAATAAATTTTTTGGGAACACGATAAACCAATCCAAAATTTTTACTTCTAAGTCCTTCTACGTCCATCGATTTAAAGTTTCTTAGCAAATTTAAATGCCGTTTTCAATGATGTGTCCCCTAGGGGGGTTTTCCATTTGACATATCAAAGTGGGTTAACTGGAGGTTGGGGGGTGACCGATAAAATTTTATCAAATACGAAATTAATCTTCCCTCTGTATATCTAAATCGACGTGTTTCTTTTTTTTTTTTGGGGAGTGTTTTTTTTTTTAAAGATATTTAGGGTGGTTCTTTTTTAAATGAAAGCACTGTACAACAAAAATATATATATATATATATATATATATATATATATATATATATATATATATATATATATATTATATATATATATATATATATATATATATTTTATATATATATATATATATATATATATATATATATATATATATATATATATATATATATATATATATATATATATATATATATATAAAAAAAAGGGGATTTTTTTTAGTTAGAATGCAAACTAGAAAATTTTTGGGGGGTGCAGCAAATGAAAGAATAATTTTTTAAAGTTTATTCCAAGCTTTCAAATATTTATTTCCATATCGGGGGTTATTAAAAAAAAATATCATTTGTTAATTGTCTACAGGTAAGGTATTTAAAAATATTACTTCCAACTTAGTTTGTTTTAATATTCTGATGGTGTTTAAATACAAAATTAACAAAAAAAAACATGAAATAATAATTTATAAATAAACAAAAGGTAGTTAAATTTTAAAAAACCCCAATTAAAACTACAAAAATTTTTTTGGGTGATAAGACAAACAACATATTTAAAAAACAATTTTAAAAGTAGGACTTCAGGTCATGCTTACGCCGAATTCACAGGTGAAATTTGACGGTTTAAAATTAGAACTTAAGGTTAGGAGTAGTAATTACAGATATGGTTAACAGGACCTTTTTTTTGAAAAGATAGTGTAGTTAATTAGAATTTGTATTGTTTTGATTATGGTTACATGTAAGAGGTTTGTCCAAAGACAATAAGTAAGAATAAATTTCGCTTATGTCATTAATGTCTGTTTTTTTGTGTATGGAATTAGGTTCCTGTGTCATCTCCAGAAAAGCCTAGAACGTAGTTGGTACAGATCTTAACTGCATTATGGCTCATATTATGATTTTATTTGTTTACATGTTCAGCCATGCATAACGCCTGTGCCGTATCTGGGCAATTTTGGCGTGAGGTGATCCGGCTTGAAATTGGCTCTGTGTTTGACCTATGCAGCAGCACAGATTTTGGCAGGATGTAGACAATATCTTATTGGCAAGATATTGGGGTTTTGTCTTTGGTTTTGGTGTGCTAACGATCTATTTACACTAAAACCAAAGACAAAACCGCAATATCTTTGCAATCAGATGTGTCTACAGCATCCCTAAGCCAAGAATGTAATAGCATATACATAGGTCGAACATAGAGACCACTGGATCACCTCACATAGAAGTGACTGTAGATTGCATCCTGAACGTTGTAAGCTTGGCTAACATAAACTAATAAAATCATAATATGAATTATAACGCAGTTAAGATCTTAGCCACCGAACGTACTTACCATAAGAGGCTTTTTCTGGAGATGACTTTTCACGAAATTATATAAGTCTAGTTGAGGCGTGTTTCTGCGAAAAATAGTTAGAAGCTCTCTCAAAAAATATGAGCTATAGCCTATTCCACGCGAAATGCAAATCTGGAGTAAGGCGTTTTGAGGATTTTCTCTGCCAATAAAAATTGATATTGTTATTAAGAAAAACAAGATTAAAGAAAGCCAGTTCTATTTTTGATGATAACTTAAAAAACCATAAGAGATAGCGGAACTTGCGAAAAAGATCTATGAATTAGAGGAGATTTTCGATAAAACCCACGAAGTTCTATCTCCATTATTTACAACTTTAATTTAACGTTGAAAGGGCCTCCTGCGCAATATTTTTAATTGCGCGCTGGGCGTCAGAACCAAATACGTCACACTATTTCTTACTAAACTATAATTAGTGTCGCGGAAGCACATTTCCAGCGTTAAATTTAAATAATAAATAAAGGAGATAGAATTTCGTGGGATTGCTTTTTTATCGGAAATTTCCTCCTCTTCAATCTTTTTTGTACCTCTATACCCAGAAAGTTTTCGGTATAGAATGTAAAGTAGTAGAATTTCTAGAATTGAATAAATATAAGCCAAAACTGTAAAAATATATAAAGATTTTTCCATTTGTCCCTGGATGGCGCTGTCCTTAATTAAAGCAATTTTGGGCATATTTAAAAATCTATTTTTTTTTTAATAAATACTATTTTTAATATGCGAAAAAATAAGCGCTAATAATTTCGTCACTACTCCTCACGGAAACGTAAATGTTGCGCTAACTTTCTTTTATATGCTAGATAATAAAACAAAAAAAAATAGAATCAACTTTTTCCGCGTTACTTTTATTAAGACTTGACCTTCAAGCAAAAAATAATATTGTTTACCTTACGAGTTTAACATAACCCAAAACTTAAAAATTAAAAATGCAGGGGAGGAAAAAGAAGGTTACCTCAGAAAGTTATATTTTTTACATTTGACTTGCAGAGCTGTTGCTTTTGTTTTATATTCTTTGTTCCTATGTTGCCTTGCTATAACTATTAATAAAAAAATAAAATTAAGTATCTGTTATATATAGCTCTTCGCCGTTTAGTTTATTTTATATTTTTTTTTAACAAAACAAACATTTTGATAAGCATAGCGAAAATAGAGAAATTTTGTGTAACATAAAGCGGAATTTGAAGCAGCTGCGGCAACCCTGTTGATTACTTGCAACTGTCTTTGAATTCGCATCCTTTCCTCTATTCGCCCGCCGCGCCGGCACCATAAAATATACCAAATTCAGGGTTTTTTGCCGTTGGTTCAGCTGGCGCGACCGCGCTCTATATTTACGGTTGCCTATGTTATAAAGGACTTCTTATGGATTCGTATTCGCATATCGAATCCGAATCTCTTGATTCCGAATACGTATGATCCGAATATCAAAAGGATACGGAAATTTACATCACTATCTTATGGATACGTATTCACATATTAAATCCGAATCTCTCTTGATTCCGAATACGTATAATCCGAATATCAAAAGGATACGGAAATTTACATCACTAGGTCAAACTGACCACAGATTCGTATTCAGCGACCTTAAGTGGCGATTCATTTTGCAGATTTGACTTTGACATGTCCCTGACCCTAACCGGTTTCGGATTCAGCGACTCCAAAAACATAAAGATACTATGGTTAAGTCTTTCGGACCTTCAACTTTTTTTATTTTGTGGGGCTGTGCTATTATTGGCTCTGGAGCTGTATGGCCCTTTATAAAAGTTCTGAATAACGAAAACGATTTCTTCGCAATTATTTAATGTAGTGCTGTGTTTTTTTATTTTTGTCCTTTCACCAGAGACCTTTATGGTTTTGTTATCTCCTATAGTTTTTTTATGAGTTTCGTGATCTCGTTAAACTTTTCAAGTACCTTTGTTCGCCTCTTTATTTATTTCCTTATATGCTTTTGTTTCTCGACTTATTTTCTTTTTCTGATCTATTAAGTTTTTTTTGTATTTTAATCAATTTAACTGACATTTTCTTTATGCTAAATATATATTCTTCGTTGCGACCCGTATACAAGTCAGGCAAACCAATTTCTTAGGTGCAGATATTTTCAGTGCGATAAAAGGAGATGTCAATTTAATAGGGAAAGGCTTGAGCGCAATAAAGTCAGACCGAAAACGTGCAGCGGATGATTCCGACACAGTAGTAGTAAGGGTCCCACCTGGAAGGATCCCGTAGGGCTGGCCCCAACTCCCCTAGGTTTGCCAACCACCCTCACTCTCCTTTTATGAGAAAGTCCTCACTACGTGTTTGCCATTTTGGGCTATAAAGGTTGTTTGGAGTTTGAAGTTTTTGGCTTAGCCTGAAATCTGGCTTAGCGGGTGGGGTTTAAGAAATGACTGAGAAGCTGGGCCCTTGCCCCAGTGACTCGGGACAATCCAGAAAAACGATTTTTATGGCTAGGCCGGGGAGGCCAGGGTGGGTGGTACCCGGGTCCTTTCGTGGGGACCGGGTACCATCCTAAGAAGTACTTGGGGCCAAAATTGAATTTTGGTCTTTTTTGGGGCCTTTGGGGAGCTGGATCATACCCAGATGGTCCCCGGATCAGAGGGCATTAACTGGCGAATTTTGTCCATAAAAGGACTCCAAAGACAAGGGACAGGAAAAAAGAAGGGAGGAGTTTACTGAGCATTCAGGGCGTCAAATTTCGCCTCGAAGGCAGCCAGTCGGTGCATGAGGGCCTGAACTGACCTTGTGAGACAGAAACTTGGGTAAGAGTTGTTTTAGGGGCAACCTTTTGAGCGTAGGATGCGCTCTGGGTTACCGGGGTGGGGTTGCTTGGTTTAGCAGTGCTTTTAGGTAGTCTGGGGGGAAATTTTTGGGCATCCCTGTGGTTGCAGCATGAGGCTTATTGCAGTTGGCGCACGTCGCCGGTATCTTTCTGTTTCTTGCACTCATTTGAGAGGTGCTCGGCACCGCATTTCACGCAGCGGGCCTGTTCATGACAGAAGTTTTTAGTGTGCCAAAACCCGCATTTGTGGCACTGGGGAACTCAGGTTTTTGTTAAGAGGTTCCAACTTAACGCTGATGTATTGCAGCCGTTTGATTGAAAAGATGGGGTTTTTTCTGTTTTCGGGAATCGTGCTTTTACCATCGGGATGGGGGCCTTGGTATGGCCCGACATCATGCGAGTTACCTCCGGGTGAAAACCAAGCTCTGTTAGCTCTTCGGAGATTTCCCATTGTGCATGAGACGGGGACCTCTAAACACTACATTTAGAGGTTTGTCCGTCTCATGGCAGAAAGAATGGTATTTTATGGGTTTTGCTCGAAAAGCTGTCGCTTTTCTGAAGTCATCGGAGGTAACAGGACAAACACGAATTCCTTGCTTAGTTAAGGTGGCTTTTGTAAAATTTTTCACCCGGCTTTTGAATGCCTTTGAGATGGCAAAGGGCCATTTGTCTTGGTCATGGATCACTACTGGGGAGGAGATTGTACCTTTGGGGTCGCAGGTACTGTGGTGGCTGTAGGAGCAGAAGAGCTGCCTGCGGGAGAGCTGCCTGCAGCAGAATTTGAGTTTGTCTTGTTCTTAGTCAATCTGAAATTAGGAGGGCTCCAGTTTGGGACAAGGTCTTAGGCAACACGCTTGGGAAACTCAGTGTTATCCTGAGGGGGTTTGGGTGGGATTTCTTCCCACGGGGCTTTTTGTTTTTAGCAGGTTGAAAACCTGCATCTACCTCATTCCATGTACTATCTCGGGCTGAGACAGGAACTTTTTTGGGTCCCTGGATTGGGCACGGGGGACTTACAGGGGCAGGGGTTTTTGAGAAGGGCCACCCTGTTGACGGTCCTTTTGGAGACCCACTATCTCTCTTGCCTGCCAGCTCTGCAAAGGTGCACCCACCCTCACCACGGGCCCCTTGTTTTGCTCGGAAAAAAACCACATTTTTTTAGGGTTCTTTTTTTAAAAAACAGGGGGTCAGGTAAAAATAAAACACCCTTTTTTACTGCGGGTAAAAGACTCAAACGTCACACCTGTGTAGGGGGCCCACGGTTAAGGATCCCCGGGTGGGTCACCTTGCCGCCTTTTTTCAACCTTAAGAGATATGAATGGGCTTAACTGCCTGCTAACGAAATAAATGCTTGTAAACCAGGTTGATTGTAAATTATAATCGAATTTCAAAAGGGGTGTTCTAAAAAGAACAACCACGTCTATACTCAATCCACTACTGTCATCCTCGATCGGAGATCACTTGGCGCACATCTGTTTAATTTGGCTACGGAGGTCCCCTTCCGGCCCCGGGTTTTGAACTTGAGCACTCGGTACAGCCCGGCCCGTCTTTCCCCAAAAAAGCAGAAACAAAGTGTTTCCCGACGAAAAAGGGAAATCTATGACGGATTGCGACAACCCCGCCAAACACACTCGTATCCGATCCCCGGTTTTTCCCGTAAGATTCCCGTTTTTGGTGATATCCGATCTTGCGAATAAGGTTGCGATTTTTAAGCTTCTTAAAAAAATCATTATAAAATTAAATATGGCATTTGAACTCGGTCCCTTTAGTAAATGATAAAAATGGCATATAAAAAAAAACTGGGGAATCCCCGTCCCCTACAAGTGGTTATCGACGAGAACGACAGGACTTTTCCCGTTGATTGCAGGAAAGGTGGCTTACAATTTTTTTTTTGCATTTTCACGCAGTCCTGTATCGTATCGTAGATTGTACATAAGTCAAAACCAGTAAAAGTAAAATTATCTATGTTGTCTTGCTTGATAAAATAATAAATACCTTTTATTAAAATAATAAAGTATCTTTAACCATTCTAAAATAATAATATTTTTTACAAATTTTTTTTTTTTGCTAAGCGCATAACTTTTTTTTTTAAATAAAAAGTTTTATAAAATATATGATTTAGAAAAAAAATTGCTAATAATATTTTACAAAAATGACAACACTGTCGACCTAACGAATTGTATATTATTTTTTTTTTTTAATTTTGTCAGTTTTCAGTGCAATTGCCATGTTATCCTCTAATTTAAAGAAAAGGGCTTGATAAAACTTTTTCCTTCTTTGCAGCTAGTACCTCTATGTAGAAAACCGATGTTTTTGAAATAACTTTAATCTTTTAAATTAGGTATTTATTTGTATAGGTACTCTGATAATTCACTACTAATAATCACTACTGGTATCTAATTAATTTTATACACTAACACTTTAACAAATATCTTTTCTATTAGTAGTAAAATAATCTATTTAATTTTTTATCATACCATTTGGATATCTCCATATACATTTTTTTTGTAAGGGCTTCTGGAAAAAGGAATTTATTCAAAGCATATTTATTTTTACAATTAAGCCATTTGTTTATTTTAGACCCCACAGTTTCAACCCAATATTGCAGCTGAGGTTTCAATATGAATGTCAAATTTTGTAAAGCAAATATTTTACAAAACTCTCCCAAACTTATTATATTCCATCTTGGACCAAAAGGGGGTACGTCAAAGAGACACAATATTCCCTAAACTATTTACTTTAACGTTAAAAGATGTGTTTACTGGTTAAATTGGCAGGACAAGTTGGTTAACATCGATGGTGTAAGCCTTAGCCACCTACCTAACAACATGAGTCCAGAACTTTATTATGCCTCATTTGGACTTAAAATAAACCTAACTAAAACAAATACCATGCGTTCTTAAAACATTGAGGTCAGGATTGCCAACCAAATATTAGAAAATGTATTTGAGTACACATATTTAGGTCACAAAATTTAAATGGGAAAATAAAACCAAGCTATGGAAATCTTGAAAAAAGTTAGCCTCTGTTGGGCAGTATATGACAAATTGGGGTTTATAATAAAAAAGATTTTTCTATAAATCTAAAAAGGAAAGTCTTTTAGTCGTGTATTATGCCGCTTCTTATGTATGTAGCCCAGGCAGTCAAGCTCAAAATAGTGTCATACCTCCGAATTTTTTATATATGCACCGATTATCTTAAAAATTTGAAATTAAGGCTTATCTTACCCTCCATATCAAAATCTATATGGTCGCAAGGTGTGCAAATTGTTTTTAAGGATGAAAACCATCCCTTATCGAAAAAATAGATTTTATAGGTTTTTCGGCTTTTTTTCGAGTCAAATGTCTTTTATTTATGTAGGATAAATATCCCAAGGTATTGTAAAATATAAAATTGGTGTATTTTAAAATATCAACCTTAAGAATCTTTAAAAACTACCCTTTTAATGAAAAAAATACAGAAAAAATCTTTTAACGATTTGTAACGTTACAATTGTAGTTTTACTTGAAAAAACTCATAGCATTTTAATAAAATTATTAGTTATCACTTTTCAACCCCCAAAAAGTACCCCTTTGCAAAAAATCAAATAAAAAAATATCTAATGACTGCCAATATTTAGATTTTGCGTAATTTTAGTATTACAGTTTATTATCTCTACTTGAAATTTATTTTAATTTTCTACACCCTAGCAACCCTTAAGAAAAAATAAGATATTTTTTTTTAATGACTACTGATGTTTTGATTTGAAATTTTGTTGGTTCTAAAGTTTATTCTCTGAACAGTGTATATACATACATAGTAGGTCTCAAATGTACCTACAGACAACCTAGTGTCAACAGAAAAAATCAGTGCGCCAAAATTTGAAACTTTTTTTTACTTTAAAATTGACTAAAAAAAATTCTAAATCTTATTTATTGTGTAACTCTGTTAATTTTAAAGCTATCACATTCTACAAAAAATCATTTTAAAGGTAATTTTTAGGGCTACAAGCCCATGTATGTTAGAAGGGCTTGAGACCCTTCGTATTTTATAGGTAAAGGGTCAAAGGGCTGCGGAAAAGCAGTCCTCGCACTATAGTGAAAGTTTAAATCGGTTATAACTCCGTCAATTTTTTAGGCCACAAAAAGAAAAAGGAAAATAATCGTCAAAAAAAAAAGCTACATTTTTCTACTCTTTAGTTTTTTTCGTATCTCTTATGATTTTGGAGTTAAAATGAGAAAAAGAAAAATTTTTGAAAAATCAAAAAAAAAAACATATAATTTAAGCTTATTATTTTTCAAAACTGTGCATCTCTAATCAGTAAAACTTTCAGATATCATAAATTACATACAAATAAAGTAATTGGTGCAAGGAATAAGTTTAATTTTGATTTTGAATGAAATGAAATTAGTTTTATTGCGATTTTTTTTTAGTTTTAACTATTTTACACCATATCTCACTTAAATTTCAATCAAAAAGACATTTATCGGTGCTCATTTTAAAGGTCTTTTTATGCTCTTTAAAAAATATTCTATTACTTTTTGTTAAAAAATGTACCCTTTTCCCGTTATTTGAGTTTAAGTACTTAATCACGTAAAATGAAAGATTTTCAAGCAGCTATAACTTACCTTAGGTAGAACTTTAAGATCTTCATAATTAGCTCAATTTCTTTGTATTTTTATAAGCTTAATTTTTGTTCATTACACTTTTTTCGATAAAACGCATAATTACATAGTTATGCGTAAAAACCAATTGAAAAATGAGGTTTTTTTTAACGAAAAATCGCACTTTTCAATTGCGAATAATTCAAAAACTATTGATCTGGCGAAAAAACTTGACATGACATTTTTTACTTCTATTTTGCTCATCTATCGATTTTTGGGGGTATTTTGGGTAAAAAATTGCCCACCCCCGAGAAGGGGTGGCATCCACCCCAGGGGTGGTTGCGCACATCATCACCATATAGATTTTGTTTTTCGACCATCCACCTATCATCTGTCAAAATTTCAAATAAAAGGGTGCATATATAAAAAATTCGGAGGTGAAATGCTTGACTGCCTGGACTAATGTTCTTAAGACGATGACATTAACCCAAAAACTCCAGGTAACACAGAGAGCAATAGAGAGACCTATGCTTGGAAGAGGTCTAGATAATAGATTTCAAAGGAAAGAAATCCGACAAAAAACACGAATGTCGGATGTGCTAACAACAGTCGTACGTCTAAAGTGGCGATGGGCTGGCTTGTTCTTTATATGCCGCCGAATGTACCCTTTATTGATAGAGAAAATATGTACTCCTTTCTAAAAAATCAAAAAATTTTGTGTGACCAGCAATTTCTTATCTTGGGCGATTTTAATATACCACGCCTACGTGAGCATTACATTAATAATAGTTATACAGATCCAAATATAGATATATTAAACATTATAATCATATCCCTACTGTAAATGATCGGCTGTTGGATCTGGTTGTTGGTAGTCTGAAATGTGTAGTAAAAAAGCATGTTTTTGATTTTGTTATTCCTGATCCACATCACCCCTCCCCCCATACATAGATGTTTAGACAAATTATTGTAAAACTAAAGAGATTGCTACTAAATATTGTAACAACTATAATTTTAGAAGGGCCGATTTTGATGCCATGGTTCAGATGTTTTAGGCAGCTGACTGGAATGAATTGGAGTCTTATACTGATGTAAATAAGGCTGTACACAAATTTTATTTAAAAATCTATAATAACTTTAATACATGTGTTTCAAAAACTAAAAAGAGTAAAGCATATTCAGTATGGTTTACAAAACACATAATTAGAGTCTAAAAAAGAAAGGATAAAAGGCGGAAAGTGCGCGACATCCGCATAACACTACACTAAGACAAACATTTGTTTAACTAAGGGCCAAAATTAAGATATAGGTAATACTTACTCCTTGTATTTGGTTTATATCCAACGTAAAATGATCACGGATTCCAAATTCTTCTGGCAATTTATTAACGACAAGAGGGAATCAGTGCAGATTCTAAGTAAAATGCATTTAAATGAGAGTGAAATGACTGATGGAGATGCAATTGTAAATTCGTTTGCAATGCATTTTGCGTCGGTGTATAATAGGGAAAGAGTAAAAGTAAGTAAACTGATCTTAAATGAAAAATGTAATGAATGTATGGATATTGATGTAGCGACTGATTTAGATATTTATAAAGCTGTCAGGAACCTTAGAATAAATAAATCGGTGAGACCAGATAACATTCCAGCTTACATTGTTCGAACACTTGTGGACTTTATTATAAAACCACCTAGATTTTTATTTAACTTAGGTTTAAAAACGGGAAAATTTCCAGATTTTTGAAAAGCAGTTCAAGTTTCTTCAGTGTTTAAGAAAGATGATAAAACAATTATAAAAAAATATTGTTCCATACCTATACTATCAGTTTTAGCTAAAGTTTTTGAGTCCATAATTTACAAATCAACAGTAAGCAATATGAAGAATGTAACACACTATAGAAGTGATTCTTTTGATACACAAAAAAAGTCGATGTCATATATACTGACTTTGCAAAGGCTTTCGACAAAGTACTGCATAATATTCTTTTAAATGTTGCCGAAAAGGAATTTGGAGTATGTGGTAAATTGTAATTACTGCTTAGTTCTTACTTAAGTAACAGAAAGCAAAGCGTTTGCGTTAGGGGTTTTCAATCAAGGACTTATTTGGCAACGTCGGAGAATCCTTAAGGTTCTAATCTGGAACCTCTGCAGTTCCTCGGGTTTATGATATATTTATGAGCCTAAAAAATGTCATAAAAAATTCGGAGTATTTGTTCTTTGCATATGATCTAAAGGTGTATGCCTGTATCAATGACGTTGATGATTGTATTAAATTACAGGAAGACATAGACAGAGTTGTATAATGGACAGAGAAAAAATACTATATTTCAATATTAATAAATGTAAAGTACTTACGTTTTTACGAAAGAAGTCTCCCGTAATTTATAAGTATAGAATGAATGACGTGGCACTGGACAGGGTGCAGAAAATATGTGATTTGGGTGTTACATTTGAATCGGACTTGAGTTTACGAAAACATATTGCCGATGTATTAAGACGTGCTTCTGAAATGTATGAATTTATTGTTAAAAACACAAGACGGTTTCAAAGTGTACAATGTATTAAACAGTTATGTGTTACTTATGAAAAAAGCCTCTTAGAATATGCTTCCACAGTATGGAATCCACACTATCAGTGTCATTCGTATTCTGTGGAAAAAGTTCAAAATAAGTTTTTAAGGTATCTGTACTACAAAGATACGGGAACCTATTACTTTTATATTCCAAGGCAAGAATAACTGCATCGAAACGCTGGAAAAACGACGTAAGATTGCTAGTGTAGTATATTTATATAAAATTTTGCATAATTTAATAGATGATGCCGATTTCTTGTCTTTGATAAAAATAAATGTCCCTTCTCATAACACTAGAAATACATTGACCTTTAATGTAAGTGCTGTACACACTTTTTTTAATTTGACCCTGCAAAATATGTACAAGACTTATAATAGTGTTTAGTTGAATTGTGATATTTTTTCGGTTAGGCTTAGTGCATTAAAGAGACATCTGAGGGTGGTGAATGGTAAATAGAGGGGCATTACCATCCCTGGCATGCTATTCTTTTGTTTTTGTTTTCGTTTTTTGAAGTGGAAATTTTTTAGTATTTATTTTAATTGGTGTTTTTTAATGTATGCCAGTGAAACTGGTGTTTTTCCTCAATTATATAAATTATATTACTAATATTATAACCTACTTTATAATAGGGTATATGGTTACCTGTTAAGCTTGTAAATAAATAAATAAATAAAATAGAGGCTAGTTTTCATTAGTAAACAATTTGCAGTAGCCTACACTGATATATCGTAAAACATCTTGTTTTTTTATCATTTTAAAAAAGCACGTTTATGCCTATTTAATTTTATTGCATTTTAGTATTAATCCCTTTACTTAAAGTAAGGTAATTTCCCTTAATAAAAACAAAATAATCGAACAAAGAAAATTAGCTAACAAGCAGGTGTAGCAAATGATTTCGTTAATCAATGGAACACGCTGGTCTTAAATTACAACTGAACAGCAAATTCTAAAATCGATATGGACTAACCTAGTTTACTCATTATAAGGTTAGTGTTTTAGCAAGAAATTGGAAAATAAAGGACTGTCGTAGGACCGAAAGTAATTGATTATGCCTTTTAAGTAAAGTATCTGCACTGGAGGCTTTTATTGTAAAAGCTATTACCTAAATTATGTCTTAAGTGATCAGTATGTTGCTAAAAAGATAATGATACAATAAATAGTCAAGTGACAAAAAGGTAGCATAATATTAAATTACTTCATAAAACAATAAATTGTATTTTTTTAACACATATTTTGAGATGTTATGAAAAAAATCTCATATCATTGTTTTAGGCAGTAGCATAGGTTAATTTCTTGTACTTATTAAGTATACAAAGTGACGAAGAGCTGTTAACTTCCATGTATTTACCATATATTTTATTAATTCTACCCTTCCTGTAAAGAGGAGTGAATGTTACAAATTGGTAGTTTGAAAAATGCATTTAAAGGTTTTAGTAGTTTAAAATATGTGTTATTTTAAAAAAAAACATTTCTTTTGGATTGTGGTTTTGATAACAACCTTTTTCTTTAATAGACCTTTATTGTGAAGAAATATTATAAATTGGTCCATTTGTTTCCCAATCATTAAAAAAAGCAAATGTTTTCTCATTTTGGATTTTCAGTTTGGCATTGCCGTTTCCGTCTGCGTTAAACGTTCGCGGTTTACAGATGAAACAAGGGTTTTTCATTTATCAATTTATACTTTCTGTGCCCGTTTCGGTCTATAGTCAGCAAAACTTTTGAGTTAATTAACTTGAAACCAAAGAAACCATATTACAGAATTTTAAATTTGTACGTCAAATATAATTGCCATAGTGTGCCTGTTATACATTTTAGAGGGTAGAAGACAGAAGTAACAAGGTGACAATTATTTTTTTACGAGATATTTTACTTGCTTCAAAAAAAGCCATTTATTTAAAACTCTTTTAATTTCTTACCTTAATAATTAATTACCAGTATACAGAAAATTCGCAAGAAATCCAAAAAAAAAAAAATAGGTATCGCATTTAAATGTAAATATTTGACACCAAATTCCTAACACTGGAACATCTATTAAGGTCGCTTGTACAGGGTGTCCGGTTATTAACTCCTCATTCCCCCGGTCCCTCATTAACTTTTTTGTTTAAAGTTTGGAAAAAACGACTTTGGTATTAAAATTTAGTGATTCAAAACAAATATTTTAAAAAAGTTCTTTTTATCTATACAGGGTGTTTCAGAAATTTTGGAAATGGTCCTACTATCTTATTTTAAATAAGTTCCCTATTCTTTATTTGAGATTTGCATTTTCGTTGAAATTCTAAACATATTTTATGTAGCATACCCTATGTCTGACTTTAATGGTTACATCGAAAAATGCGAAAAACTATAAGCCTTATTATTATCACTACCATGCTATATCGCTACGTTTATTCATTTTATCAATTAGCCATGAAGTTTAACATATTCGTCAAATGACTGACTTTCACACTGACATTAGTTTTAATATTTTGATAAAATAATATTTAACTATTGGTTATTCGACACAAAAAAAGAAAAGTAATTTATATATTTTATGTTAAAAATAATTATAATCAAAAAAAGGCTTAAAGGGAATATAGGCATGTGTATGGCTGCGAAAGAGTTGTAATTAAAGTTATTTAGTAATTAAATTTGAACTAAATGTATTTATTTGACAGACATGCCGAATTTCATGGCTAATTAATAAAATCAAAAAACATAGCGATATCACGTGATAATGATAAAGCTTACGGGTTTTTGCATTTATGATGTAACTATTAAAATCAGGCACAGGGTATGCTACATCAACAATGTTTAGAATTTCAATTTATAATAAGGTAGTAGGACCACGTCCAGACTTTCTGAATAACCTGTATAAATAAAAGGAACTTTAAAAAAATTATTTAAACATAAAACTTTTATACTGAACTCATTTTTCCCAAACGTCAAATAAAAAAGTTATTGGGAGGTTACATTTATAAACGGACACCCTGTGCCTTCAGCAAACGCAGTAGGTTGTTTTCCCCTTAGATTTTATATTTCATAGAGTGTGTTCTAATAGTATATGTGATAATTGGACATTCTGGGAATTTTGAAACATATTGTATTACGTAAACACTTACCCTTTTGGCCATCTGCTCCAACCACAATCACAAACACTTTAAAAGTTTTGTAAAGATATTCAAAAAGAAAAAAATACTTTGCACACCAAAAATTAATGGATCACGTTAGTAGGTACAGCGACAGGTTAATCATAAACATTCGCCAAGCCAAAATGTATGCAAGACATCAAAATAATTATATAGAAACAGTAAATGTTTACGACGATTTACGCGCAAACCGAATGCCATATCAGATTCCCGAGTAATATTATTAAAAAGCAGAGAAGGTGCAACATCTTGTTTTATTCGCCGTTTTTTCTAGATTTTATGTTCGGAAAAATGTATATAGAGAAAGATTTGTAACATTTGTTTTATTTTTCTAGAGGTTACTGTTTATAATAGGAATTTGGGGCAAAAATTAAACATTCTAAACAAAAAACGGTTAAAACCAAATTCCACAATAAAGAAGATTTTAAAAATGTTAAAAAGCAAACATCGAAAAATTATAACATTTACTCTCTTCTTTATAAGGACTTCAGAATTTTATTCTTACATGTAGAGCATTGAACAGCTAATACCTCGATTTCTTCTACACTCACTAACATGATACTTTTGGGCTATCTTATTGTACTTTACCTATAACCCATGTCTAAGTGCTGTTAAGGTCTAAAAGGGAGAACTGTTAGTTCAATAATCTGGACCTTAAATGCCACGCACACATTCGATCGGAGAGAGATCAGGCGATCTTGAGGGCTATAGTAAGCGGTTAATGTGATGTTGATTCCTTAAGACTACTGTTATTCCAGCCACATGTGGCTCGGAGATGCCTTCGTAAAATATGGTGTTTTTCATCGTTTTAAGATAAAAGGACATGTGACTCAACTTCTTTCGGAATGTACCAAAGGTCCGTAATGCTACCTCTAATAAAGACTAGCTATTATTGTATTTTTTACGCTACGTTGTTATGAACACATCTCTTCAAATCAAACTGCGAATGACATCTTTCGCAAAGTGGCCTTTTACCATTACTCAAACCGGACAAAAGCGAGATTTATCACAAAAATCACCTGGCTGCATTTCTGATCCATAACACATTTACCTTACGTAAGCCCCCAGTTCGCACCCTCTCAAAGTTAGCAAGTCGACGAATATGAACAAGTCTACACTAAAGGTATTATAACCTACCTTTGGCTAATAGTTATAATGAGATTGTCCAAATTAAATGATGTTATACTAGCCATGGATTTGGACAAAATGCCTTACGGTCTAGCTCTCTGTTAGTCGTGGCAATAGGTCGTGGGTTTGTTATTAAATATTCCTTACTACTCCCGTATCAGTGCCAGAACAAATACTAAGTTGTTAATTTGAAAATCCCTTCTGTGGTAATTTGTCACAAATTAAGAAATTGAAATTTGGGCGCCATCTACAGTTATAAAAAACAGTAATGACAAATTACCAGAAGGTGACCCCTATAGACAGGCCGAAATGAAAAAACCTTACTGCCCAACATAAAATAAAAACACACTATTTAAAAATCTACGGTATTCTTTAATAGAGAAAAAAATAGCTTAAAATGAAAGTTAATAAGG
>JAHBCN010018658.1:0-16915 GCA_019359885.1 Listronotus oregonensis
TGACGACCTTGTTTCAGGTTTTACTTATCAGGCTACAAATCTCTATAATAAATTACCAAATTTTTATTAAATCTTTGATTTTTTGGGGCTTTTAGAAGGAATACCGAGCATTTTTTTTTCAGTCACAGTTTTTTTGGGCCCCCCGCATATTGTTCTTTAGTTACTTGAATTTTTTGGTGTTTAAGTGTGTGTATTTGAGCATTTTAAATTTACTTATATAATTTTTTTTTTTATTTATTAGTTATATTTGCAATTTTTTTCCCTTTTTTTCTTTAATATTGTGAGAACTCCAGCCTTTGGGGGGGTTATATGGTGGGTAGCCGATTACTAATTGGCTAAATATCGCCCTAATATGGTTGGCTGTGATGGGGTTTAAATTTTAAAAAATTCTCATCTTATATTTTATAATATACTAACTATGTTATTATAACCTTACCCAAAAAAAAAAATTAAAAAAAAATTATTATTATTTTTTTTAAACTTCCCCAAAAACCTTTTAGAAAATTATATCAATCGAATTAATTATAATTAATTTATGAAAAATTAAGGAAAACATCTAAAAATAACGTTTTATTTTACCTCTAAGTTAATAATTAATGACATAATTATTAATAAATATTTCCTTACTTATAATGTGATCTTCTAGGCGTTAATGGTGACCCTTCACTAATTTGCCCAAACTGTAAAGTAGTTTGCCCATTAACTCTACACGTGTCTATCCTTTTCTTTGGTGGATCAGCTGAATCATTAGTTCGTATCCGATGAATAGATTCGCATTCATCTTCGCATGCAGGTCTTCTTCGTTTTCGTTCAAGTAAAAGGAAGTAGATCACCTTTTCTGTGTTATGACTAAAAAAAGATTTGTAATATTTATTATATTATATTAGCCCAATAAATAAACAGATCTCTATTTTGGTGCTTTAAACATACCCTGAAAAGTATCCTTAATTTAAACCATGTTTTTTGGTGGGGTAAAATGGGGAGGAATATATTATTTACATATACATAAAAAATATTTTACCACTTTTTGTGTAGAATTCATACTTTTAAAGATTTTACTTGAGTTTTATCGGAATAGAGAAAAAATATATTAAAACATCTTACTTAATTGAGGTATCGATTAAACTTCTGAATATGTCTTACCTAGGACTAAGTAAATGCTGAATAAGTTTCTCCTTTTCTTTAAAACAACCCAAACTACATATGGCTTGCAAAACGTCTGGATCTACGGCTTCAATGGACGGTAACACGTGGGTCTGGACCACTTCCATCATGGGTTGTTCCAACTCCAATTCGCCTTTTCCACCGGCAGTCACCCATGGATGTTTATTGATTTCCGATAACTAAAAAATAAAAACTCGAGTAGGTAAAGCAGATAGATAAAAAATACGTAGATTCGTTTTTTGGTTAACTTTTTCATGTCTCTGAGTGGTCCATAAAGGCTTAAAACCTAATGTATTACATGTGTTTAATGTCACATGGGTTTTTTTAGTGAAGTAATGGAAAGTTCATTAACAAGGGACTTAAAAATTTTGAGGTTCGGAGGAGAAGGGAATACATGTGAGATAGCAAATCTCTCAGTCTTGATACTCTAGAGATAAAGGAACGACACAGTGGAAAGTTCGGGGTGTCTCAAATGAACTGTAATGAAATACATAAGAGTGAAACAACGCGTTGCTCTATTTAAAGTTGCTAAAGGAGGGATTATTCAGGGCAATTTCTTAGTACAGAAGGCAAATAGCTCTATTCTGATAAAATCAAGAATGGTTAGAGTTGTGGGAGACGCCATTCCATAGACATGGGAACAATATTCTGAAGAAGGTCATCTAATTTAGGATACAAACAAAATATACAAATTAGAAGGGACTTTCTGGCTTAAAAGAGGAATCTGGGCTTTTTTAAAACTGCCGTGGCTGTTAATATAAAGTTAAAGTCTTTATGACTATAACGGTTATTTCCTAAGGTAACTCTCAGGAGTAAGAATGATCATTGGTAGACTTTGATTTTGATTGATCGTGTTTTTGAGGCACCAAATAAGACAAGATTAAAAAAGAAGACTGACTATTTAATTGAAGGAACGACGTATTAATGCTTGTAACAAATAAAATGATGCAGAAAAATATTTTTCTGACGAGGATTGTGATAAAAAAAAATTATGTGCACATTTTCAGGGTTTTCAAAAACAAAATTAGTAGTCTTAACAATTTACCCGGAAGTGTCTTATTTTAAAATTATTAAAAAATAATAATATAAAAAAAATTAAAATACCAATGTGCAAATAATAAGATATAATTTTTGTTTTAAATTTTCAATGGCAAATAAAAACCATGGAAATAAATATTAATTATTAAATTTTAGAAAAAATAACTATTTTTTACTGGTAACGGTTGGTTGTATGTCATAATGTTTAAAAAACTAATTATAGAAATAAATAAAAATTTAGAAACGTGTCAAAGTTATCTCTAAAAAGCTGTAACTGGTTTATATTTACTTAAAATTTACAGCCGGATAAACAAACTCAACAGCAAAGATAACTTCGTTAAACTTTAAATTTGTATTCGTATGTGTACCCAGTTTTACTTTCTTGAAAACTAAACCAATGTCAATTTTAAGTTTATAACTAAAACGTGGAGCGATTCTATTTAAAAAAGAATAATAAATTTGTGTGTGAATGTCCTATATTTAAAATGCGCTTGTTAAGATGTAGATATTTCGTAAACTACAGTGGGGTCTATACAAAGACCAAAAAAATATAAAAATGAACTCTTACAGAAAAAATGTTAGAAAAAGTAAACAATTTTAAAATAATCAAGGTCACGAATGACCTTTTCATTAGACAGTGTTGCAAGATATTTAAAGAGTTTATAGTAGTAAAATAATGTCATAAATAGATTTAATATTTGTATAAACGTATGATATGAACATATGAATGCTCATTATTTTTTTATACAGTGTGATTTTACCACTGGTCACTGGTATAATACCCAAAAATAAATGTATTCATTACTTTCTTTGTATTTACAATTTATAGTGCATTAATTTTTTAAAACGAGTTGTTTTAGTCTTTAAATTGCATAAAAAATAATATATTTTGTCAAATTATGTTATAGGCGATCTTGTTTTACGAAACTTTCTTGGCTCTATTAACAACTTTGAGATTTCAAAGACATCGAACTATTGCAGCTACGATCATATCTTTGTTTTTAATCACTGTATTTTTTATAAAAAATTGTGATTGATGTTTGGTAATTTTTAATAATTTTTAAATAAATAACTTAAACTAAGGGTACATGTATTTACATTAGGGATACAAATGATCTGCATATGTTTATAATATTACAATAACCTATGTAAAAAAAATGTAAACAATGTGGAAATATTCAGGACCGTTTGGTTATTAATGGCCGGTTGTACCAGCAATATTAAGGAACCCTTAGCACAAGGTAATTCTTAAAATGACCAAACAAGCAATGTGATTGGCTACATAGGAGATTTAAAGGAATTAATTTAGGGTTCCCTAAAATTGTTAATTCAACCCCATCAACAATCTGGTTTTTATTAAATTGCGAATTTCAATTGACTCTAAGATGGTAAATTATCACTTTTCGGTAAGATACATAAAATTTTAAAATTGCCTACATATGGGCACAAATGACATAATGTGCTCTACAAAATTTGTTTTTTTTTTAATTTAACAAATAAGGTGATTTATGTCCTTTAAACTTAATATTAATATTTCTTCCTGTATGACCTATGTACAAGCATTCATTAAAACTTAATCTATTAACATCAGATTTATTAAATGGTAAAGTTTTTCTGTGGCGTTAAAAAAACTTATTTTTAGTGAAGGTCTGAAGTCTAGTTTTTTGTTATTTTTGATAACCTATTGCATCTCCTGTTCTAGTTAGAATTGACTAATCCAAAAATTTTAAATTTTATTTTTTTTTATAGAATTGAGTCTTAAAAACTCCATATTCTATTGGGATATAAGCGTCACAAGTAAATTTCCTTAATTAACATCTTAGGTAACTAAATTTTAAGCTATATGTGCTATTTTATCTGAAATTGGTACAAAATATGGTATACCGGAATGTTGTTTGGATTTATGCATATATAAGCCATAACTTGATAAATCGACTTTTAATGAAACTTGAATTATCAGTACAGATAGATTTGTCTCGTTAAGCTCCAAATGATAGTAAAACCCGATATATAAAATTCCTTCTACCAGAGGTACAGTGAAGCTAGCTCAAACCCTATAGGTCAATTTCTGTATTAGTATAAATTGCCCTAACTTGATATGTAGGACGTAACAGAATATATAGGTCGACTTATCAAGTTATGGCTTCTAGGCATAGAACTATTTGTTTATCTTTTATAATACTAAAGAAATAATTGATAATGTCCGTTAAATTAATTATTATTTTTAATAATTCTAATGGTATTTTTTTCATTTTGGAGCTAATAATAGTTTTGTATAATGCAGTTTAATATTGTAATGTCGGTAAATATAGGTTGCCTGTAGATATCAAAACAAATTTGTTGTCTTTTTTAGAAATTAAGATATCACAAAAATAATTGTGTTATCGGTTTCTTTTTCCATTTGAACTTTATATTGGGGTGTAAGCTGTTTATCTAAATAATGGTTAGTTCTAAGTCTATACTACTCATAAAATACATAAGTTTATCGTCCACATATCCATACCAAAAAGTTAAGTTTATTGCGAAATTTATTTTTCAAGAGTTTTTTTGTACCTTATACACATATATATTTTGGTCAATAGTGGACTTAACAGTGAACCCAGGGTGACTTTCAAGATTTGTTTGGTTCTATCAATGTTCATTGGGTCAGATTATTATTGTTATGTGGATTTTACTTTTACTGCTTTTTTTTAAATTGCGTACTCTGTTGTAGTGTCTTTTTGATTATGTTTATATCATTGTAGAGTTTTTACATTTTTCAATATTTTGGCAATTTTCCATAAAGTTTAAAATTTTAAAAAGTGTTTTTTTTTTGTTTTTGATTTTAACATGATGTTATAATATGGCCTTATTAGAAAAATATTTAAATTTTCACCTTGTAATACAAGGTATATACCTGGTGACAACGAAATCACTACCAAGCCTTTTACTTTCTTAAGTGAAAACAAATCACTTTCAACATTTGGGATAATATATTGTATCATCAGATGCTAATGTTGGATATAATATCATCTGTCTATCACCTTCATGGCGTGAATTTTGATATTTCAAGTAAATATTGTATAATTTTTAAGATTTGAATTCTACAAGACATTTCTGATATAAAACCTGAATTGTATCATATTCCTATGCTTGTTGGTTTTCAAGAAAGCCCCGATTGAACCACCACAGGAAATCCCATGTAAATTTTAAGGGGTTCAATTATTGGCTCCCCTGTACATTTTACAGAAAAAAATGTAAGATAACTTTTTGAAAAAAAAACCAATCTGACAAGCCCTTGTGCCAAGTTTCAAAAAATTTTAATAAGCAAATCTTGAATTATTCAATTAAATTTAATTGCAAAATTACCAAATTTTCGGTTCAGGTAAAACCAAACAGGCAACAGTAAAATGACTATTGTCCCTGACATGAGGAGAAGTGTCAATAAATCAGTGACAGTCGGTATTTGAAAAAAATGAATTATTCAATCGACGAAAAAGTATCCATAATTAGGTGGCATTATGCGGGAAACAGTTTTAGAGCAGTATCTGAAATATTTTCAGTTTATTTCCCCACCAAGCCAATTCCATTCATTTCAACTATTAAACGTATTGTCAATAAGTTCGAGTCCAAAGGTACCGTAATAAATAATTGTAAATGTTCAACTCAGGATATCGAAAATAAAGCTGAAGAAAGAGAGAACGGAGATCTTAATATTCTAATGAGTGTGGAGAAAAACAAAATAGTTAGTACGAAGGTTCTTGGGCAAGAGGTAAATAAACATCATACAAGGGTATGGCGCACTTTCTGAAAAAACACAAATATTGTTTGTATAAATTCAAAAAACATCAAGAGCTGCAGGAAGGAGATGAAGAGCGAAGAATGGCATATTGTTTTGAAATGGTAGAGAGAGCAAATAACGATAGAAATTTTTTAAGAAATATTTGTTTTACTGATGATTGTACATTCACCCTCATCAATGAACCAAATGTTCAGAAATGCCGGTATTGAAGCCAAGAAAATAAACATCGCTTTGTTTATACTCGGGCACAATATCCCCAAAAACCAAATGTATTCGTGGGAATTATCGGACACCATATCATTGGACCCTTTTTTAGGGACTGTAACCTGACAGCAGAAACTCATTTGGACTTATTTCAAAATTAAATTGGACTCGCCTTGGAAGAAGTTGTTCGGGAAGATCAAATGAGCTGGTACCAAATGGATGGTTGCCCAGCCCATAATGCCCGTATGGTTAGAGAGTACTAGGAAACTGCTTTTAATGGCAATATTATTGGTCCACGGTATCGGATACTTTGGCCAGCCAGGTCACCTGATCTTCTTAAAAAGTGTTATTTATAAAAGTGTAAAATTTAAGAATCTAAATCAGATACAAAACGCTATTTTGTGAGAATGTAATAAAATTTCGCAATATTAACTTGGCAACCTTAGAAATTAATTTTATGATCAGTTGGGAAATTGTTTAGCTGTTAATGGGGGGTTGTTTGAACATTTGATTAAATTAATGTTTTTATGTAATTCTCTATTATTTTTAAAAAAGTTATTGTATTTTATTTCCTTTTATTTTCCCACACCTAGTAAAATATTAAGAGTTCAGTTTTCTCTTTTTTCCGATATATTTTCGATCTTCTGAGTTAAACATTTACAATTATTTATTGCGATGGCTTTCGACTCGAATTTACTGACAATACGTTTAATGGTTGAAATGGACCAGATAGGCTTGATGGAAAAATAAATTAAAATATTTCAGATACTGTTATTGCTTTAATTAAATTCTAGTATGATAAAATTATTTTTTTAATGATCGATAATAATAATTGTTATTAGTTAAACTTAATTGTTACGCTAAATAAAAGGTTTGATAAAAAAATAATTGTAACATGTCATGTGTCATTGAATGTAATGGTTGTGAGATTGATGAAACGAAAAAAAACATTCCTTGTATTCGGCTGTACGTCAGATTTGACAAAGCATCATAACAAATTGTTTGCTGGTGGCTGGTGTCTGTTTGGTTTTACCTGAACCGAAAATTTGGTAATTTTACAATTACATTTAATTGAAAAATTCAAGATTCGCTTATTAAAATTTTTTGAAACTTGGCACGAGGATTTGTCAGATTGGTCTCTTTAAAAAGTTATCTTATATTTTTTCTGTAAAATGTACGGGGGAGCCAATAATTAACCCCCCTTAAATTTACATAGGATTTCCTATGTTCCGCTCGGCGACGCACCACCCGGTATGGAGAAACAAATGACAATTTAATATGGTTAATTTACCTTTTTTTTAAGACTCTATCTACTACAGTCATAACAATACTACTTTCGTATTACCGAAAGTGCTGCGAAAATTAACTTTTCTAAAAATTTAATATTACTAAAATTGTGCATTAAGCATTAGATTTAAATTGCCCATTATCATCCTGAAATTTGAAAGTCTTATGTTTTTATTTAAGAAAAGAAAAGGCTTGGTAGCGATTCTGTTGTCACCCGATAAAACCTATGTGTTAACATTAACAGTTCTTTTTAGCAATGTAATAATTAATGCTTCCATACCCACACTTTTAAATTAAAATTTACACCTCATGAAACTTTAAAATTGTTCCTGTATAAAACAGAATAGAAAAGTAAATTCCGCAGCGCCTCGGGTAAACTTATCTTTAAAAACCAAAAACCTGGTAATATTGTCGTATAAAATTAACTGCGCGGATGCACAAACTACGTAACACAGATAACGGTTTACAAGTAGAATTTTGTATTCATGTGTGTACCCAATTCTACTTTCATAGATATTAAACTAGTTTTATAGGAATTTTAGGTTTCTATATAGGGAATGGAGCTGATAAAATTTTAAATCATAGAGTAACCGTAAAAAGTTGTTTTTTGCCTTTTTTTGAGCATGATATAGCAGCCAGGAAAAAAGAAAAAGATACAAGTATCAAATTACTTCTCATCGAAAATTCCCAAAAAACCAATATAAACATAATGATTTAAGTATTTTTTCCATCATATTGTAAAGCAAAATAAAATTCTTTGTGATGAATAAGGATTTATTTGTGTTAAAAATGCATCCTTAAGCTCTCAATAGGGGTGGTTGGTTGGTTAGATTAGATTAGATTAGATTATTTGAGCGGAGATGGCAAAAATCACCTCCACCACTGCAACCTTACCAGAATTATTGAGGTTTCTCCCATCGTTCTTTAGAGTACCTTGTCCAGCCCCGTCTTCTTAACTAGACTCCAGAGTCTTGACACTGGCCACTCCATATATCTTGCCGATTTTGGCTTTTCCTCACCAAACCTACTAAACCTAAGCCTACATAGTGCTTCGCAGTGGCACCACACATGTACGGCTGTTTCTTTAGCCTCCTGGCAGAACCTACACAGGCTATCCTCCACCAGGCCTATTCTTTCCAGGTGCTTGTTGAGTTTGCAATGTCCTGTTAGTTAACCTACCGTTATCCTTACGACCTTACGACTGTGGTCCGAGGTAAACTTGGCCGAGCAGGTCTTAATGAACTGCTTTGCCTGTCGTTGTCCTGGTGTTTGTACCCACCAGCTTTGAAACTCTCTGTCTACCCAGCTCTTAATAGATGCTTTAAAGCGGCCTGCCGAGATTCTACAGAATGGCTCAGGGCTTATCATTTTCATGGCTGATCCCCTTTTGGCTAGGTCGTCGGCTTCTTCGTTACCTGGGTGGCCCTCGTGGCCTGGTACCCAGGCTACCGTTAAGTTTTTGGTTGGTTAATTTAAGCGCGGTTGTGCTCCCCTTTCTTGTTATAGAAGTCCGCCTCCTTTAATTAAGTCCAGTACATTTCTACTAAGATGTTTATGCGGAAAAGGGTTTTTGCTCTGTAAATTTATAAACATTTTGTAAGACCATTGTGCAAGCCCATTTTCTGCAACTGTTTAATTAGATGACAGGGGCCTGTCAATAGTCCTACTACTTGTCTTACCTGAGTGCACCCCAGAGAAAGGACCTCAGATGTTAGTTTCTAGCTTTAAGCATGGATCAAAAAGAGGTAATATCAAACCTCTCCTGAATGTCAATAAAAGCTCCTAATGCTATTATCTTGTGATGTATGGAGGTTTCCACCTTCGTTACAATATTACGGAGAGCAGTACCAGACAATGTACCTGCTTCATTTGCATATTGGTATTCATGAAGGCGGTTTTCTTAAAGTGCCTTATCTCTGATATGTCTGTCGACCCCTTTTTTTTAGCGTTTTCAGCAGGAATGATAACAGGCAGATAGTTCTGTATGCCTTCGCTACAGTGCAACTTTCTTTCCCGGAATTAGATATGAAGATGACTAGAGCAACCCTCCATGTATCCGGGACGTAGCCTTTTGGAATGCATGTTCTAAAAATCCTACATAGGTGTGGTGACAATAAAGCAAGACAAAGCTGCAACAGAGAGGAATAGATAATATCTGCACCTGGCAATTTGTACGATTCAAAAATTGTCATGGCCCATTTGATTTTTTCATAGCTGACTATTTTATTGGACTCAGCTCTTTTCGCTCTGTGCTCAAGGTTCGGTTGTACCTAATGATCTTCCGGTTGTCTAAAGTTCAGACCCGGAAAGTGTCTTAAAAGGAGTACTTTCCTTCCTTCTCCGTCTTTGGGTAATCACCTGTCGGCGATATTATTGTTCCAACATGAATTGTTGATAATCGGTTCATGCGAGCCGTTTGGGTGGTGTTCTCAACCTTCTTGCAAAACTCCATGATTCTCTTGGAATAGTAGGAGAGCTGGTGAACAATTTTGAGTGGGTTCTTAGGCAATTTAAAAATGTGTGTAATTGTTCTTGAAGGACCTCTAAATATAAAAGTTAAGGTCTGGCGGAAGAGTAGCGCGACCACCCCCCCCCAACCCTTAAATTAAAAAATTTACCCTTTAGCCAGACCTTGACTGTTATGTTTAGGGGTCCTTCAAGAACAAAGTGCCTCAAGAACCTACTCAAAATTGTTCACCAGCTCTCGGACTATTGTATTTTAAGCCCTGGCAACACTGAGTGTTGTCACGTGCCATCTGACGTTTTCACTAAAAAGTTTTAAATTTTTGATCATAAGCTTCCTAAGAACATTTTGTTATTTGAGCGGAATTTGTGTTATTAATCGTCATTTGAAAATTATGTTTTAGCAAAAGAATGGAATTTATTCGTGAATATTTTTAGTGCAATGATCAATTAGATGGACTATCAGGAGAAAAGTTTGTCGATTACAATGTGTTAAAAATCTAGAAATCCGGCATCCACGGTACCTAGTGCTTAGGATTCATATAAACCTTCCTGAGCTGTCATAAAGACTTTAAGCTTAGTTCTGTTTAAAAAAGGTACTTGAATTAAATCGATAAACTTAACAGCTTTTGAGGTATTCTAATTTTAAATTTGCATGGTACGAAATTATTTAAAATTAAAGAAGTAGTAATTTCTACAAAAAGTATCCACCCCCTGCTCAGATACATGCATTTAATCTCCGTTTTATTGCTTTTGGTGAAAATTAGGTTTTTTTTAAATCTAAATATGTATTACTCTTTTTGTACCACGCAAGTTTAAAATTGGAATATCTCGAAAGCCGTTAAGTTTATAGAGTTAATTTTAAAAGTCTATTTTTTTTGTAAAACTAAGCAGAAAATAGGTATTAGTTTGCCAAGTACCAAATTATTATTAATAATAATACCAAATATTGATAAAAAAATAAACAAAATTGCTCAAAGCTCAGTCACTAAAAAGGCCATAAAAGTTTATCACCGGAAGAAATATTTTGATAAATGTTTTAACTATACCAAGTTTAATTGAAATCGAAAAACCCGATTTAAAAATATTTTTTACACCCCTGTATCTTAAAAATGGTGCCGTTTTAAACATATACTTATGTAACATTTTTGTCCTAATTTTGGTCATGGAATGTGCTTGTTAAATCATTTAAATATAAATATAATAAAGCCGAAATATTCAACTTGACAACTTTATGAAATTTTTGGTATAGAAACAAGTAGTTTTTTAGCTAAACGTCTGCAAAGCCTATCAAACTTCACTAAAAGTTTTTCTAGGCTCTTATTATTGAACTGATAAACGATCATATCCCGTAAAAATTGTAAAAATTTAACGCTCCTTAAATATATTTTAATATTTAGCCCAAGCACTCTTAGTATTACTAGCTATTTAAAGTTTGCTTTTTGTTTTTTTTTTACCGTAAAACAATAATTCAGGTTACAAAAAAAAAAAAGTCTATGAAATCTGTTTTCTCCTAAAATCCTAAAAATATAAATGTATAAAATTTTAAAGATTCGCCGCCTTTAGCATAGTTATCTCTGAAATGCAGAAAGCTGGATATATTGACGTATAAAATTAACTGGGCGGATGCACAAACTATATTACATAGGTAACGGCTTTCAGCTGGAATTTTGTATTCATATGTGTTTCCAGTTCTACTTTCGTAGATACTAAAAGAACGTTATACGAATTTTAAGTTACTATCTAGGGAATAGAGCGGTGGCTATTATAAAAGAAATAGGTACTTTAAATTATATTTTTAAAGTTTACCAAATAAAATTACAAATTTACCTCAAAATAGTTGTCCAAAAAATTTTTTCTTATGTAAACCTTATTAAAAAACTTATATTAAAGCCAAATAATCATTTCTTACTGTAAGTTTTTATAAATATGAGCGATTTTAGCCTCTGTTAGCATGAACAAAATCAAAAAGAAGTTAGTAAACAAGTAACGCAAAATACGTAAAATACAACCATGTTTGCTGTCGCGAAAAAAGTCCGACAATACTTATCTATTACTTATAAGCGACAAAGTTCTGCAGAAGAGAATCCTTTAGTCTTGTAGACGTTAACTTTGATAATGAGCTTAATTTGCGCAAACAGATTATATCCATTTTCATAGCAAAGTCAAAAAAAAGCTAGAATTTGTCTTTTTAGCTAAAAAATATTTCTTTCCCTCTTAACTGTATTCTTTTATCCCAGTCAATATACACATTAGGATCAGAATTACCCGTAGGGCGATAAAATTCTGCAATTAGATGGTTTAAAACATTGATCTAACAGATCAAAAAAGATTCTCCAAGAGATGTGACCTGGGGTTTCCAAAAATAGCAAATGTTTATAATTTTTACTTGTTTAAATTAAAACTTTTTTAATTCTGAAAATATAAAAAAAAAATAAATAGAGTTGTAGATTGTGATCTTAGATACAAACCTTTATTTAATTTTTTATTCAATATCTCAATTTTTAACAAAATTACAGCCGATTTTCAAAAAAGTAATTTTTGAGTACTGCCCATGCGCAATGTCTTAAAGTTCTCTTGGGATTTCCATTATCGACTCTTTGATTAATAAAATTAGATAAAATTTGTTACAGAAAAATATGAAATCAAGATTGTTTATAAAAGAAACCCGAAATTTTTAGGTAACAACAGTTTTATACAGATTTGATTTTTTTTAAAAAGAAATTACTTTGAAATATTGCTTTTTATTTTGACGTAGTATGCACACATTTTTGCTCATAATTATTGCAATAATTATTAAAACTGATATTTTTTTTTCCAGATGTATTCTTTAATATCTACTTTTTGATAATATTTAAATCAAACTATTTTTTACATATACGAAAAAATATCGAACTTTCCATTTCGGTTTAAAATTTTACAAGTTGAATTTGTTTAAACAAATTATTTAAACATTAACTATATAATCACTGAAAGCGTTTTCTAAATGATTAATTGACAAAAAAGCCTTAGCTGACGATATACAGTAGAATGCAGTGATATTTTTGAGGTGTAACTCACGCATATAACAATATTTTATCCCTACAATTGAGTATTCTCTGTAATAAAATTACTTATCAAAAAAAAACTTAAACAAACATTGCAGCTCGAAACGTATGGTACAACTTCTGTATAACAACATAGGCTCTATAGTTTATTTCAGCTAAGATTTGTTTAAAGCCGTTACTTCTGTCAAAATGCCAACCCTTTTAGGTTCCAAAATATAAAAGTTACCAGGACCAGAAAAGAACCTGCAATTAAATAATAAAAATTTAAAACACGATTATTTGCCCTTTTTTTAATCGTAAACTGTTAAAGAGCGATATAAACCATCAGTTAGTTTACTTGTACTGTTCACTAAAGGGCCGGATTGTTGGATTTTTATTTTCTGTTCAGATGTTGACGTGTTAATCTGATGCTAATTTTGCTTCATTCTTTGGAATTTTAGCCATTTTAGTGCTTTGATAGTTTGCGTGTTATTTAGGTTTCTTGATTATTTATATATAGTGTTGACATAATACATGGTATTGAACTTTATTTTATTTAACAGAAATTATTTATTTCCGAAAAAAGTAATATTTATTAATATGCAGAAACAGTTTTTTAATTTTATTCTTTATATTTTTAGGAATCAGTAATGATGATCATTTCTGTATCCATTCTTCCAAAGGGAGTGTTAATGGGAAATTGGTAGTTTTAAATAACATCCAATTTTTTTATGAGCTGCTGTACAGTGGAAGTTAGAGTACTGCTAGATTAATCACTATGTATATAATTATGTTTTTAAAACTTAGAACATTTGGTCATGTTGTATTAAAGGTACTGTTTGTAGTTTAAACATTAATATGGTATTTTTTTTGGAATCATAAATAATCTTCTACATGGTAACAAATTGGTCTGAATTTGTAAAAAAGTTTATAACTATTTTGTAGAACACTGTGATTTAAGCCTCTTCAGGTAAATTAGCCATTAAAAATTATTTATTTTAAAAATAACATTTTTATGTTAAATTTATGTAAATTTTTTAGACTTTTTGCTCAACCAATCTAAATGCAAGAAGTGGGTGGGGCGAGACCTTTCCGTTTATATTCCATTTTCGAAAGAGGTTTACAACGCTCAATAAATTAGTGGATAAGGCATTGAGGTTAGTAAGTCGTAGGATCTGGTTAGAATTACAATGTATTTATACTTTTTAAATATTTTTAAATAATCTTTGGTTTTTTTGTATATGTTATGTTATATGTGTATTTACCTACGTTTGTGTATTTATGTAAGTTTGCCATAAAATCATTTTTTTATTTAGGTTTTTTACCTACAAAGGGGTAAAAATAAATATACTTCCAAAACCCTTTTAAAAATTTTTGGGGCAAATTCATCTCCAATTTCATCATTTAGTGCTTGAGGGTTTTCAACACTGAACTTTTTTGTTTAGTTTTTACACAAACCCCCTTTTGGTTTAAATATTGCTTTTTATGTTTGTATCACCTCTGAACAGAAAAAAAATATTTTTCCCCCAAAAAAAACATTCAAACATTCTTTTAAAGGAAAGGACCAAGTTCTTTTTTTGGCTTTCTTCCAGCTAATAAAAAAAATTTTAGAAATCTACAAAAATGAAAAAAATTTTTTTCTTTATGTTTCCGTACACTTTAGTGTTGAGTTATAATATTTTTATTGCATTAACTTAACGATATAATTATGTTTTGTTTTGTAGAATTACATGTGACATTACCAACGCTACACAATCGTCTTCGTGACAAGCAGCTATATGGGGGGAGTTAAACAAGTCTTTATAGACATTGAAAAGTATGGGCTTTTCATAGCCCGGGGTAAAAATCGCCGAGCATTGATGGAAAAACCACATGTATCTTCATTAAGAAGACAATTTCTTAAAAAAATATGCAAAATGAAGAACTCGGTCCAGCCAAAGAACCATTTTTTCCCGGGGGTTTTATTTATTATATTTGCCAATTGTACTAAAAAACCTTTGGGGCGGTAAGCCCGTTTTCCCAAATTAATTAACTTTTTGTCTTTGTCTTTGATAAAAAATAAACCATATTTACAAATTTTTTTTTCCTTTTCCTTTTTCCCCCCCCCCCCCCCAGGCCCCTTTTTTTAAGTCCTTACTTTACAGGTGGTAACCCGCTGCTTGGGTTGGTCCCTTTTTTAAACTGTTTCTGGGGTTTAGGCTACTCCAATTTTGGGCCCTTTAAAAAAAACTTAAGACTATAAGAAGGCTAAAAAAACTATACTTTAGCCCCAGAGTCAAAAAAATTTTATTCATAATAATTGGTGTAGCACCATTTTTTCTTTCCCCAAAAACAACATAATGTCGACTATGTAATAAAAAAAGTGGACGTGACAAGATTTTTTTTAAAAAGAAATTTTTAACCCCTGAACAAAAAAAATATCTGGGGAACTAAATAATGTCATAGTCCGCCATGATTAATTTTAACGGCTTTAAATTAAAAACAATAAAATAAACTATATTTTTTTTTGTTTCAAGTAGAAAAATAACCCCGTAAGAGAACGACTATAGGGGAATTTTTTCAATTTATAAATAGGCTATAACTACATAACTTATTAAAATATAAAAAAAAAAATACAAAAGTTTTAGCTTTTCCCAAATTTTTCTATAAATTTTATTTGAAAAAAAAATTTTTTTTTCTTCAAAATTTTTACGTTAAAAAAAATTTTTGGTTTTAAAAAGGGCCCCCCCACATACCCAGATTGACTCTATTTAAAAAAATTGTTTTGCCCCCCATAATAATGAAGATATAAAAAAAAATAAAAAATTCAGCTTAAGATCTTAGCTACAACTTTTATTAAAAACTTTTTTTTTGTATTTTAATTTTTTTAAAAAGTTATATGAAAATAATAAAAATTCAGGTAAATACAGGTCTGCACAGGTAACCACAGTTTTAAATATTCGTGGAGACATTTTTTTCTCGATAGCTTTACTGTTAAAATCTCTAAATCCAAAATTTTAATTTCCGACGGCTAAATTTTATGTATATTGACTGGGCTATTTGTATGAATTATAAATCAGACCCAGTTTGGAATTTATCTCGATGGCTGGCCGATGGCATTTTCTACAACTCTTACATTCTTGATTTTATTTAAAGAAAAGTCATTCGCCTTAATAATGACTCAATTTTTACACAAAAAATTTCTTTACTTGCCAACCAAGAAACTATAGAGACCTTTTATAGGTATATCAGAGTCTCTTCGGAGGAATTGGCCGGTAATATTTTTCCCTTAGCAGCTTTTAATAGACCAAACAAAGTGCTACTTTTCGGCATTTTTTCAGTTCGTCTAAAGAAGCTCCAAACTTTTTTACTTTGTTCGTTCATTTGTCCCTAGATTGTTCGGATTGTGAAAATTGGTGCCCGCAGATTGCTGCATGAGATCATTTTCCTTTAATCGTCCAAATCTTTAAGACTCGTATGGATATAATCGTCTCTAACTTTACTTGGACACCCATGATATTTGGTACTTAGACTTTGTGGACTGCCCCAAGATATAAAGGAAATACTTTTAAATTTATTTTATTTCATGAAAACTAATGACCGACATATATATTTTAACGGATTAGATCTGGAACACAATATTATTGTTTTTATTAAAAAATAAGGTACAAGAAATAACAGTTGACAGTTCATTTAACATTAACACATTAATTTTGTAAAAATTATTATTGTGCTTAATGTTAAATAAGTAAGTAAGTTTAAAGCTTAAATATTTCTAAAACCGTTAAGTTTGCCAGCAACTCAAAAGTACGTAGTAAGTATGTAGAATAAGCTGACAATAAGTACCAGGTATCAAGATATCAATAGTATTATACCGAAAAAACTATAAAAAATGGTAATTGTTTCATATAGCTGTTTTAGCTATTTTAAAAGATTTTTGAAAAAATTTTTTTTACAGGTTTTTATGGGGGCA
>JAHBCN010018659.1:0-16751 GCA_019359885.1 Listronotus oregonensis
TTAGTTAACCAATAGCACCCTCCTCCGACGCTTCATTGTTGAATCCGTTGACGCTTAAGCTCGGTAATCTCCGACATTCGTCGGTCAAACCGCTTTAGAAATTATTGATCCTGTATATTATATTATCCTTAATACCTTTTTCAAATGAAGATTGCACAGTCAGTCCGCTATACTACTCTCTGGTTTACACAGAGTGGAGATTGAGAAAAATAACCGACTGTAGACAGAAACAAAATAAAAGAAGGAACAAATGCGGGGAAAATGCACAAAAGCCGCTCGTTCTGTTTAATAAGAATGATGAAAACAGAACTTGGTTGAATGCATTTTTATACATACACTGTTCGCTAAGATATAAATATTCTGTGATACTATAGGGTTGCCCTAAAACATATAGTGGTAAGAACTCTATATAAAAATATATGTATAATGACAAAGTTATGTTGTGTCATTGCCCCTGGTAAGCCCTCAGTAAATCGAGAAACCAATTATAAAAATACCGAGTGGAACTGGCTCCACAAAAAAAAATAAATAAATAAGCTGCTCTTACTGCAAAAAAACATTTGTGGCTAAAGCACAATTTTAATGGGCCATAGTGGAGCTCAAAACAAGCCAAAAAAGCCAAAAACACATGGGTCAAAAGTTAATTGTTTTCGAAATATGGCCTTCCAAAGTTTAAAAGCTTTTTCAACAACGCGCATACTTCATCACTCATCGAGTCGAACGTTGAACGTTTTTTGCGAGATTTTACATATTTACACTTTTTTTAAAGGGGTGTTTATTTACATTTTATTTGTAATTAAAAAATAATTGTACTTACTACACACAAAATTAAGCTTAATATTCATTTTAAGAACACAGTTACATATGTACCTCCCAGGATTTCCTGGTGTGATTACTGACTTGACGAACTCTAACGCTGTTGCCAATTGTTTAACTGGGAGAAACATAATTATTATTATTATTATTATTTCATTTGTAGACTGACACATTTAACACTTACGGCCGAGTGATGATCGCGTTGTTAAATTTAGCAATGGACTTAGCAATTGTTAAAAGTTAACAACGGTTTAAAATGTTTAACAAAATGTCAGATTTTGACAGGTTGCCTACTAAAATCATTGAATAACACTGACACAACACACACAACACACTAACCACAACTATCCACACCTCTGTGTGATGTCGGCTGTGTAACTATCAAAATTCCTGCGCATTCACCATTGTCCCTAACAGAAGGTTTTGACCACATGGAAGATGTAGATTTTGTCATTTCTTTAAAATAACACCTTAATTTAACTCATTAGTTTTTAAAGTAATTATTAGGAAAAAATATTTTTGACCAGTTACCGGGAATAAGAGTAACCATTTCTTACAGTTGTTCTATTTAAAAAAACTTTAAATTTGATAAAGTACTTTATTAAAAGTGCAATTAAATCCTACCAAATATATACGAAATAAATTGTTTCCATTAACCCATGGTAATCTGTTCTAAATTATTAACCTTATTTTTTAAAATAAAAAAATAACTTTTTTACTGACATGTAAAAATTAGATCTAAAAGTGTATTTTTTTAAATTTGTATGTTTATATTGTATTTACTTTTTTAAGTGTGTAAAATTTAATATTTCTAAATATACTGTATATTCTATGTTCTTAACTAATTTGAATATTTCGATTTTGTTTGTTTAAAATATTATTTGTAAAACAAAGTCAAAATATAAGTTAAATGCTTGGAATGTTAATTGTATATTATATGCTTCTTCTTTAGATTATAGCCTATAAACACATACACCTTGTTTTGTATAATGTTTTTCTTATTAAGTTATATTAAATTTAACTTATTTTAATAAATAACTATTTAATATTCTTTTATAAAATACCGTGTTTGCCCAAAGTGTTAAAAATGTTTTATTAAATAAAATTTCTAAATTACAAATTATAATATTGTTGACGTTTAACTCCTTTAAAGTATAACTTTTTAGGATTATGTATTTTCCTTTTATTGGGTTTTTTAAATTTTAATTATATAATCTAAATATTTTATGGTTTATTAGTTACTGTATGATAATGCATATTTTTATGCAAATTTTTTATTATTGAAGATTTCCTGCTTTTATTTTGAGTTCTTATTAATTCCATTTTTTTTACATTAAATTTTAAAACTTGCAAGTATTATTAAAAGAGGCCTTCTTAACGAATGGGATTTGTCATTGTCATTAAAAATGAGCGTCATTTTAAAAAAATATTTTTCACAAAAAGTATTTTGTGCTAAAATTTTGGGTTGATAGTAATATTAAAGTAATAAATCATGGAAGGCTTCTGTCAAACTGCAGCTGTTTTAATATTAATTGTCCGGAGCAAAATGCAAATTCTTTACGTAAAAAAAATAGATTTTAGAATTTTACTTTATATAGAATAAAAAAAAACCGTTAAAAAGTAATATTATATATATATATATATATATATATATATATATATATATATATATATATATATATATATATATATATATATATATATATATATATATATATATATATATATAAATATATATATATATATATATATATATATATATATATAAATATATTAAAAATATATATATAATATATATATATATATATATATATATATATATATATATATATATATATATATATATATATATATATATATATAAAGATTCCAAATTCTTGGGATTCGGTCTAGGGCTGAAGTCAAACTCTTTTTTTACAAAACGTCGAGTTTTCGAAAATTTATTTTTTTCTTTTTCAAGGCTACAATATAAAGAAAAATCTTTTACAATCTACTTTACTACAAATGCAACTTATTGTTTTAAAACGGTAATATTTAAAATAATAAAAACTTACGTGCAAAGTTAGTTTTCTTAAGGCTAGAGTCATTATAAGAAACATAATCAATTTATTGTTTTACATCTTAGTGCTCATAATTTTTGAATTTAAATTTTTTCTACAATTATTAAGTTAATACATATTGAAATCAATATCAGTAGTGGTATTATCAGGACAACATTCCTTTGTAGGGTTTTTTTTCTTTTTTGTTCTTTCGTCGAAAAATATGTATACAGAGTGAATGTCGGAAATTTTACAGAAAATTCTTTTAAAAAATTATTTAGGATTTTTCTTTCTTTATATTTTATTATACAATTATTATAAAAATAAGGATGGATACAAAAAATTTTTTCCACTAAATTAATTATCGTTTTGTTTTAAGTTTTCTAAGAGCTGCGAATATTATGCTCAGATCGTCAATATCTTTTCTTTTAATGCAACAACTATCCAGGAAAATCTCCACCATTTCTAAAAACTGCCTTTTGTTTTTGTTCTTTTCTATATTAAGTACCTTTGCATTAGCAAAATCTATGTTATGATTGGTCATAAGGACATGTTCTGATAGGGTACATGTTTTATTGAGTCTGCAATCGCTCTATGTCTGGTAATGCGTTGCTGTAAAACAGTGGAAATTCAGGGTGCCACAGATTCAGTGCATGCATGGGGATCTCAAACCGTAAAGAGATATGAAGTCAGTTAAAATTACGGCAAAGTTGCGCATTTAGGTGCCTAATAACATGCCGAGTAGAAAGTTGTAAAATTCCTAGCACTTCCGGAGATATCCGGAAAAAACCGAAATTTGCTGATTTCGTTTTAATTTTTTTCTGACGTTATTTAAAGAGATATGGAAAAACAAAAGACACTTTCTCATGGCCACTTTTTAAGGTCTACAAAACAGCGTTGAGAGATTTTCTGTACGGCGTTTCGTTTTCGTTAAACCATCATCAACTTTATTTTTTTAAATGCGGCACTCAATTGTTTATTGCATTTTTTGAAGCAGTTAAAATCCCAATTACAATGATGTATAACACTTAATATTTTTCTGTTAAATAAAAATATTTTCCATAAGAGACAATGAGTAAGACAAGGAACGCACATCATTTCTTATAGGGGCGTTCCATATTTGTTAATAAATATTAAGTGTTATACATTTTTGTAATTGGGATAATAAGAGGTTCAAAAAAATTAAATAAAAAACCCAGGTCCGTATTTAAAAAATAAAGTTGATGATGGTCTAACGAAAACGAAACGTCGTACAGAAAATTTTTCAACGCTGTTTTGTTGTGGCCATAAAAAAGTGTGTCTTTTGTTTTTCCATTTCTCTTTAAATAACGTCAGAAAAAAATAAAAACGAAATCAAAGCAAAATTTCGTTTTTTCGAGATATCTCCGAAAGTACTCGGAATTTTACAACTTTCTAATCGGCATGTTGTTCACCTAAATGCGCAATTTTGCCATAATTTAACCGACTTCTATCTCTACGGTTTCGAGATCCCCATGCATGCACTCAATCTGTGGCACCGTATAGTTCTGTTGCATTCTATCATTGAAGAGAGTAAACACATTCGATTTTTTTAAATCACTATCTGTATCTTTAGCCTGGAAAAGTGTTTCCAATTTTTAAAATTTGTTTTCCACTTATTTTAAGGCCTGTATGTTTAGTTAAAATTTTTGCTAATTTGTAAAAGTTTCACCGCAATATGGTAGTGAAAAATAAAAAGAGGGTTGATTCTCAGTTGATAAGGCACTAATATTTTGAGAAATGTTAGTTGGTTGGTTATTGTTGGATAAAAAAAAAACTTCTAGAGAATTAGCCAAACTGTGTTCATTGTTCGGAAGATTGTTAACTTCTATTGTTCTATTGTTATTATTTAAATTATTAGTATTTCTAGAATTATGTAAAAATTTATTAAGTAAGAATTTTGGATAGCCATTGTCTAATAAGATAGAGTAGAGCTTTTTTATGTTTTTATTAATATATGATGGATGACAAATTTTTTGTATTCTGTTTTTTAATGCTAGAATAAGATTAATTTTCATTTTTTTTTCTGTGGTATGAATGATAATTCATATATCTACCAGAGTATGTTGGTTTTTGATACCAGTCTACCTTTATTACATTGTTTTCTGTCCTTATTAGTTTAGTGTCTAAAAAGGGGATACTGTTGTTTGTTTCACGTTCTATAGTGAACTGAATCTTGTTGTTATAGCTGTTGAATATGTTTAGTATTTCTTCAACGCCATTGGTAGGAACAGAAGTTACAATGTCGTCGACATATTTTTTTAAAAAAGGCAGTTGGAAACTTAATTTTGGGATACATTCTTCTAGCAAGTCATCCATAACATATTGTGAGGCAATGGGTGAAATTGTAGCTCCCATAGGCGTACCCAAGATTTGTTTATAAAATTGATCATTAAATTTGCAAAAGGTTGTGTCAAAAATCAGTTCTATTATCTCCAGAAATTGATTTTGTGTTAAATTGGTATTATGTGATATTTGTGGCCAGTGTTTAATAATACTTTTTTTTATTAGAATGTAGGGAATATTACTATATAGTGACACTACGTCCAGGCTAATTATTACATAATTTGGTGGTAACTGATAATTGTTTATAAATTCAGAAAACAAACAAACAACAACAACAAATAAACAACAACAAACAACAGTATCCCCTTTTTAGACACTAAACTAATAAGGACAGAAAACAACGTAATAAAGGTAGACTGGTATCAAAAACCAACATACTCTGGTAGATATATGAATTATCATTTATACCACACAAAAAAAATGAAAATTAATCTTATTTTAGCATTAAAAAACAGAATACAAAAAATTTGTCATCCAGCATATATTAATAAAAACATAAAAAAGCTCTACTCTATCTTATTAGACAATGGCTATCCAAAATTCTTACTTAATAAATTTTTACATAATTCTATAAATACTAATAATTTAAATAATAACAATAGAACAATAGAAGTTAACAATCTGCCGAACAATGAACACAGTTTGGCTAATTCTCTAGAAAGTTCATCTTTTTTATCCAACAATAACCAACCAACTAACATTTCTCAAATTATTAGTGCCTTATCAACTGAGAATCAACCCTCTTATTATTTTTCACTACCATATTTCGGTGAAACTTTTCACAAATTAGCAAAAATTTTAACTAAACATACAGGCTTAAAATAAGTGGAAAACAAATTTTAAAAATTGGAAACACTTTTTCCAGGCTAAAAGATACAGATAGTGATTTAAAAATTCGAATGTTGTTTACTCTCTTCAATGAATAGAATGCAACAATAACTATATAGGACAAACTTCCACTGTTTTACAGCAACGCATTACCAGACATAAGAGCGATTGCAGACTCAATAAAAAAACATATACCCTATCAGAACATGTCCTTATGACCAATCATAACATAGATTTTGCTCAAGGGTGGTAAACTTAACAAGGAGTGCTCGATTTTTACTATTTGTCCGCAGATTTAGGTTATGTTTGGACACACACCAGTTTGTCCATTTTGCCCAGAAGGTAGATTTATTTTATAAATTTTTGTTAAATATTCAACTTTTAAAAACGATTTTGGATATGTACTTACTTTTAGAACTTTAATGTATAATATTTTAAAAAATTAAGACTTTATACTACTTGCAAACAAAACAAACAGGCAAACGGATTACGTCACAAATACCGAATTGACATTTAAATTGCTGTATATGGGCTTAAATGGGATCGAGCACTCCTTGTTAAATTTATTACCCTTGGATTTTGCTAATGCAAAGGTATAATACAGAAAAGAACAAAAACAAAATACAGTTTTTAGAAATGGTGGAGATTTTCCTGGATAGTTGTTGCATGAATAAAAGAAAAGATATTGACGATCTGGCATAATTATTCCAGCCTCTTAGAAAACTTAAAACAAAACGATAATTAATTTAGTGGAAAAAAAAATTTGTATCCATCCTTATTTTTATAATTGTATAATAAAATATAAAGAAAGAAAAATCCTAAATAATTTTTTAAAAGAATTTTCTGTAAAATTTCTGATCATTCACTCTGTATACATATTTTTCGACGAAAAACAAAAAAAAACCCTACAAAGAATGTTGTCCTGATAATACCACTACTGATATTGATTTCGATATTGATTAACTTAACAGTATTTCTCAAGATGTTCTAGAAAACACTAAAATGTATAATTTTTAAAAAAAAATTTAAATTCAAAAATTATGAGCACTAAGATGTAAAACAATAAATTGATTATGTTTCTTATAATGACTCTAGCCTTAAGAAAACTCACTTTGCACGTAAGTTTTTATTGTTAAATATTACCGTTTTAAAACAATAAGTTGCATTTGTAGATTAATTTTTTTGATTGTAAAAGATTTTTCTTTATATTGTAGCCTTGAAAAAGGAAAAAATAAATTTCCGAAAGCTCGGCGTTTAGTAAAAGAGTTTTACTTCAGCCCTAGACCGAATCCCCAAGAATTTGGTATCTTTGTATTCAACTAGTCGGTCAAGACTACCCTTCCACTATTATATATATATATATATATATATATATATATATATATATATATATATATATATATATATATATATATATATATATATATATATATATATATATATATTATATATATATATATGTATATATATATATATATATATATATATTAATATATTTATGACTTTTTCAAAATTTTCTGGATTTTCTTGGGGATAAGGTCAGGCCATATATAAAAACAGTTGCTTACTAAGAATTTTCATATAATTTTTTGTCAATTGAGTTTCGGCCTGGAAGGGCTAACATCAGGTATATTTTTTTTATGACAACAATCAAACTGCAATAAAAAAATTTTTGATTGAAATTTTACCTATAAAATATTAAATTTATGTTACCTTTAAGGGTTTCTCACAAAAAAACTCATCATTTTGTGGTGAACATTTAGAACTTAAAGTCACCCAAACACTTAACATTTAACACAAATAAATACAATAAACAAAAATTTGTGTTAAATGTTAAGTGTTTATGACAAGTTCTAAATGTTCATTACAACAATGATGAATTTTATGAAAACCCCTTAGTTTAAAAATTAAATTTTATATTATATTATATAGGTAAAATTTCAATCAAAAATTTTTGTATTGCAGTTTGATTTGTTGTCGTGATAAAATACCCCTTGGAGCCGGGGGGGAACCCAAATTAATTGACAAAAAAAATTTTTGAATATGCGGTGGGTAATGGCCCGATTTATCCCCAAATAATCAGAAAATTTTGGAAAATATAAACAATATATCAAGGCAAGGTCAAAGAAAATAAAAATAAACTAAAAAAAATTTTTTTTTTATATATATTATTATATATATATATATATTATATATATATATATATATATATATATATATATATATATATATATATATATATATATATATATATATATATATATATATATATATATTAATATTTACAATCCAATCCAGTTGTTATATGGGTATATAGTTTTATGCTGATTATATCCTAATAAACAATAGATATTAATTTATTTTTTCAGGGCAAATTGGGTATTGCACTTTGTACAAGGTGTCCCATATAAAAAAACCACTGTACTACTGGAAAAACTAAAAGATATAAAAAAGTTAAATACAAAATTTGTTTAGCAATATGTGAGCTTTTGATTTTAAACAGAACACCTTATATAGTTTTGTATATTTCAGTTATTTTTTTTAATAGTCATATATTAGATATAATCGAAACTTTAATAACATAGTTTTCAATGAAAATATTCTAAAAAAAACCAGGAAGTACGAAACAGGTAGAAGAAAAAAATTAAAGGAGTAAGCTCAAGAAAGAAGAGCCACTTTTAAAAATCCTTAATAAACCCTTTAAGACAAAGTTCCAATATTACATTTATTTGCTCTGTTTGCTTAAAAATTTCCTTCTATTGACTCAGAGCAAAATTAGAAAATCCATAAGTGTTTCTTTATGAAATTTTAGATCTTTTTTAGGAAATCCTTATGGCCAATTTATAAAATTGGCGTTTCGTTACCGCTGCTGATGTATAGTTTTCGCCGCAGTTGGCTTGCAGATAGCTTGTTCGACTTTGAGCGGCAGTAAAACAGTTACGACAACGAAACGTCAAGTTTATAAATTGGCAGTTACGCTTTAGACTTTTAGACGGAACTTAAGGATAAATCGATCAAATATCAAATGTGAAATAAATATGCAACATAATAAATAAAGCAAGGGTAATTATACCCTTAATACCTATTTATAAAAATGAACAGAACATAATAACAGCTTGAGGCTATGGTATTTAATTTTTTAAATAAACAAATAGAAATAACACTCATCAGCTGATATAAAAATTTAAAGTGTTTTAATATTTTGAATTATCTCCGCTTGTGGTCACGTGACATGAAAATCTACTCGTTTCTCTCTCAACTGAAATGTAATATTAAAACTTAGCTGAAATGCGTGTGATGGTTACGAATTGCGTCAATATACCTCCATATTGGTTGTAATTGTAATTTGTAAATGTATGGCCAATGAATAACCTCCTAGATTTTTTTTCAAAATTACCTTTCGAGCTCCGAGACAAAGTGGCTTGTCAGGACAAAATGTTTATTTTTAATAAAAAATATTGTAAGTAATGCAAATGTAGGTACCTTTAAGTATAAATAAGTTATGTGTTGTCAGATTTCGGCTTAAAAATAATTTCTTTATTATAATTATTGGATTGTCTATCATTGTCTATGACTTCGTTTATGTGCAAAAAATCGTTCATCTGTAGGTTTTATCTGATCCAAAACATTCGTTCACAAATTTTATCCCTTAGTCGTTTATGCCACAAATATAAAAATAAAAACCAATCCTATGATATATTGACGTAAAACAATTATATTTTTCGGCTTTCAACCTCTAAATCAGTTTTTTTAACTGATTTTTCACTTTTACTTTTACAGTTCTAACTCCACAAAAGAAAAAATAAAATTCTTAACCTTAAAATCCAGTGAAATCCAAATTATGTATACACGGCAAAACAAGGGGATTGAATTAAGGGACCGACCGTCCCGAATAAAAATTTTGAGTCCGAAACGTTTATACCGGTCATTTTGAGCAGATAGTTATGAAATAAAGTATTTATTCGATTAAATCGTAGACATAAACGTAGTAAATGTGTCAGTGGCGGATTTACCAGCAGGCTGAGAGTAGGTTGGAGCCTGGAGCGGCAAATTTGGGGCCAACATTTTTTTTAAATTTTAGACAGAAATTATAAAGATTAATATTTATGTACGTAAATGTTATTAGGTCCACACAAACAATATAACATGTTTCATGAACTACTACTTAAAATAAATAAAATGTTCTACAATTTGCGAGTGATACTTTCAGTCCTCATTAATAGACTCGTATCCAAATTAGAAATATGACAAAACCCCTACAAGAGGTTTAATGAAAAGTTTTAATTTCTGACCAAAAAGAGTAAATTGTCATCATCAACCCTTACGGAAAAGCCTTTTTTTTGAAGAAATGTATCCTAATGATTTGGACTCCTACTAAGTGCAAAAATGCATACATTTTTTATGTCACCTTTGTTCTAAAAGAATTTAAGTAAAACCAGATTCTACGAAAATAGAAATTGCAAAACGTTTATCCAAACTTGGATATAGCAATTCGCATTGTTCTAGGTACACCAGCGACAAATTGTTCGGGAAATAAAAGCTTTTTCTGGCCTAAAATAAGTAAAAAAATATTTAAGATCTACTTTAAGTCAAGAAAAACATAAGGTCCTTTATGCAAAGAGTCAGAAGTAATGAATACGATTTTATACGAGAATATAATTGATGAGTTTGCGAATAGAAAATCTAGCAAAAAAGTATTGTTAAACTTTTATGCCTTAAATAATTGAATTTTACCGTCATCATTAGCCGAATTGTATATACCAGATAATTGAATACGTTATATCAAAGATAATACTACTACGAATAGATGGTTCATTTAAATGGGGCGTTTTGAATCAGTTCGGAGATATCAATGCTTCCGTAAATGCGAATAAAATTAAGTCGGTAACCCCTGCCCCAGCGAATCGAGGTACGAAACCATGTGCGACATTGTCAATGTCTGTCGCTTGTACCTTATTCGGAACACGAAGTAGCAAAAGCGGGCGGCTAAACGAATTGTGTATTTTTTAGTCGCGTTTCATCACGCCAATAGTAAAGGCCTGCCGGCAACACTGTTTAACTTTCGTTCAAGGATAGCGCGAAAATCTCTCGATGGACATCGGCTCGCGTTAGCCAAAGTCCATTAGGGGTATCAAAAATATAGCATTGAATGGTTCATCTTATACGTAGTAGTATTATCTTTGGTTATATTTAAACTGCAAGTAAGACCAATAAAAATTATTAAATTACATTATTGTTGTACGTGAATGTACAGGGTGTCAGGTTATAAATGTAACCCCTCATTAACTTTTTATTTGACGTTTGGGAAAAACAAGTTTAGTATAAAAGTTTAGTGGTTCAAAATAAATCTTTTAAAAAACTTCCTTTTACATATACAGAGTGTTTCATATTGTCTGGACGTAGTCCTACTATCTTATTTTAAATAACTCACCTATTTTTTTATTTGAAATTGCCATTTGCCTTGAAATTCTAAACATATTTTGTATAGCATTCCCTATGTCTGACTTTAATGGTTACATCGCCAAATGCAAAAAACTATAAGCCTTAACATTATCACTATCATGCTATATCGCTATGTTTATTTCAACCAGAGTTGTCGGTAATTGAATTAAAATACTTGAAAAATCTTATTTAATTACTTCTCAGTAATTGGATTACTTTAATTTAATTACTTTCCGGAAAAGGTTATTGTATTTGGATTATCAATTAATACGAAAATAACATCGTAATTGGTAAATGATTTTTACGAATCCCAAATAATTTAGTTACTTAGAAAATAATTCAATTACTTAAAAAGTAATTGAATTACTTAGAAAATAATTAAATTACCTAATAAATAATTGAATTACTACGAAAAATTCAATTATCTTTTTTACGGAAAAACTGCTGGAATTTTGACCAGCCAGAAAGAGCATCTTGAACACGGCGGGCCGCTTTGAATCCGGTGAACGCCGCCTCCGCGCCGATTTAGTATTTTCGTTGATGCTTACCCCACCGTTTTTATAATTTTTGTTTTGTGAAAAAATCTGTTAATGTTTGGGGTACAAAAAAAATATTTTTTTATTTAAGAGGCGGCATTTAATGTTGAACTTGCCGAGAAAGCAGTTTGAATAGTGTGACGTGCGCATATGATGCATAATAGTATAAATATTTTATTTGTTTTGTGTATCGTGTTTAATATATGTGGTAATTTAAATAGAGTAGATTCTAAAATATTTAATTACTTTTAGTTTTAATTGATAATTGAATTACTTTTAACAAACATGCCAGTAATTGATAATCGTAATTTACTACTACTTAGAAGAGTAATTGGTAATTGTAATTGAATTACTTTTTAAAAGCGGCAGCTCTGATTTCGACCATTTACTATGATGTTTGACATATCCAAATGACTTTATTTTACTTTGACATTAGTTTAAATTATTTGGTAATATGATTTAACTAAACAAGAAAGAAAAGACATATATAAATTTTATATTAATACTAATTATAATCAAAAAAGGCTTGTAACTAAATTTGGACTAAATGTGTTTATTTAACAGATGTGTCAAATTTCATGGACTCGCGTCTAGAGATACCCGTGATCACGAGCTTCTTGACAGTGTTGACACATGGAACATGCTTTATTATACTCGGCGCGTTACTTAAAAAGTAGGCTTTTTCTAAATAATGCAATTAATGTAAAAAAAGCAACTCATGGGTATTTTTTAAAACGTCTCCACATTTTTACGTCTGACATATAATTGGGGAAAATAAAAAGCCGCTTTGCAAACCAGAACTAACCATGACCGACTAGAACTTAGGGCTTTTGAATTTGTCTAAATTATCCCCACATTGAAGTTATTAACAAAATTTTTATAATCTTTGATATGGTAGAAGTTAAATAATTTAGACTAATTCAAAAGCCCTAAGTTCTAGTCGGTCATGGTTAGTTCTGGTTAGCAAAGCGGCTTTTTATTTTCCCCAATTATATTTCCGGCGTAAAAATGCGGGGATGTATTAAAAAAGACCCTAAATTATTACATTACAATGTACTTTTTTAGCCGAGTCCCTGCATAATAAAGCGTTTCATGTGTCAACACTGTCAAGAAGCTCGTTATCACGGGGTATCTCTAGACGCGAGTATTTTATGGCTAACTAATGAGATCAACAAACGTAACGATATTACGTGATAATAATAAAGCTTACGGTTTTTTGCATATTATGATGTAACTATTAAAATCAGACATAGGGTATGCTATATCAAAAATGTTTAGAATTTTAAGGACAATACAAATCTCAAATAAAAATATAGGGGACTTACTTGAAATAAGATAGTAGGACCACGTTCAGTCTTTCTGAAACACCCTGTATAAGTATAAGGAAGTTTTTTAAAAATATATTTTGAAACATTCAACTTTTATACTGAACCCTTTGTGCGAAAAGGTCAAATAAAAAAGTTAATGGGGGGTTACATTTATAACCGGAGACCCTGTAAGTTATTGTTTACGTAGTATTAAGGCATACCTTACCCCGCCTTATTAATAGTGCATGATTAAGTTATTTTGGAAGTTATAATAAAACTAGAAAAATGTACAACATAATATGAGTGTACTTTCTAACTTTGGTCAACTAATTTATTTACAGAAAATACAAGGCGTATTAAAAGATAACACTCATCAGGAAACAAAGGTGATTTTCTGAAAGGTTTTATTAGCTCAGAGCTTAGATATATGTCCAAAACTATTTTTAGTGCAATTTTAACTAGATCGTTGGATTGTAAAAATAATCTATAAACCGACACATCGACTCCCTAGTTCAAAATCTTAATAATTACCGGTAAAAGGTGGTGTAATTAGGACGATAGTGTACACACCATAAAGTTACAATTTATTGACAAAAAAATTGTAGTTAATATGATTGTGCACTAGGGTATCGAACTGCAGAGGTGGATAGGGTCGGCATAATTTGAATTGCCCACTGGTGGCAAATGTGTAAATCCGCCTAGTCAAAGTATTTAAAATAACTTTGTTAAGGCCTTCTTACATTAGGAATCGTTTTTCTCTGGCGTGGGTTTTTGTTTTTCTTGACACAGTCCAAATCACAAAGGTTTAATGCCCAATAACTAACATATTTTAAAACATTAAACTTTTATACTGAACTCATTTTTTCCAAATGTCAAATAAAAAAGTTAATGGGAGGTTACATTTATAACCGGAGACCCTGTAAGTTATTGTTTACGTAGTATTAAGGGTATCGAATTGTAGAGGTGAATAGGGTCGGCATAATTTAAATAGCCTACTGGTGGCAAATGTGTAAATCTGCCTAGTCAAAATATTCAAAATAACTTGTTTAAGTCTTCTTACATTACGAATCGTTTTCTGCGTGGGTTTTTGTTTTTCTTGACACAGTCCAAATCACAAAGGTTTAATGCCCAATTAGGAACATATTTTTTAGAGAAAACGTAGTTTTTTTCGCCTCTTTTGATGACCTTACAAACTGGTGTATTCGCCATTTGACCAAAGACGCAGTTTTTTGAGGGTTCGAGGGGAAGAAAAGACCTCTGCAGGCAACAGGTTCTGCAATTAAGGCCCTCAAGGGATCTTAGATGATCTAATTAAATGAGAAAAAGTAGAAACGGAAGTAAAAGCAATAACTGAGCTTAGCTAATAGTTTATACAACAGGAAAACTGGTAAATCAGTTTAATGTATCAGCATTATAGTGATAGAGTCAGTTAGTTGACTAGGTTATTTTAAAAAACAGTATAGTATGGCAATAAGTCACGGACTGTGAGCCTCCATCGTGTTTAATAAAATATTACCCAATTACTGGGAGGTGCTGTTGATAGATACTTTCTTTCTGTTATTGTTGTTTAATATGAGAATTGCGCTGCTTTTACAAGATCGCAAAACGACCATGACCTAACAACCTAAAAAAGCTTTTAAATGCTGAATCTAGGTACACAAAGTAATTGAACAAATCGCCTACAATATTATCATTACAAATAAAGTAGTATTGGCTTTTATTTTAGTAGTACTTCGGTTCTCTTGTTAGCGGTTATAGTTTATCTATATTATAAGCATCTGCGTACTCATACGCTGACGACACAAGCTCGGTATCCTTTTTAGCAAATTGCCTTGATGCCTTCACAACTGCTCGGCATGTCGATGTCGGCAGCGGCACCCACCTCTACCAACTAAATTCCTGTTTAGAGGAAACGTCACACTTACAGAACCGTATTTTAAATTGTCTTTTTTTTAACGTAGTCATTTACTTTCTATACTACTATTGTATTTTTACTAGTTTTTTGTTTCATATATTTTTATTCAATATATATTTGACACGTGTTTCAATCTTTGGGTCATTTTCGAGTAACTAATAACTTCTATAACACAGACCCACAAAAAAAAAAGTGGTGTGTGCTGCCGCTGGGTGTCGGACTAGAATTTTCTGGCGTATTTTTTTCCACCGAACACGAATCTGAAGGCAAAATTGGGGGTCAAACAGCAAAAAATCGAGAAAATTCCAAAAAACCTACACGGTACATTTACCGCCAGAAACCTTCTACCACGGAATGTTTGGACTACGACTATACAAACTATAAGAGATAGAAAATATTTTATAGAACAAAAAAAAAATTAAATTGTCTTTAAAAAAGTTATATAAACATTTTTAATAAGAAAAATAATAAAAGAGATATAAACAAAAATGTAATTTGAACAAAAATTGCAGTCCAAAATAGGAAAAATAATATATTTTCTTTATTGATGGGGGTTTTTTTTTATTAATAAATCATTTGTTTCATTTATTTTAATCCCAAATCACTTTAAATTTGCTGACAAAATCCAAAAATAAAAAAATAATTTTCAAATTTTTTAGGGGTGTAACTTGAAAAAATCCTAAAATTTCGGTTTTTTGGTTATAAATCGAAAAATATTGCATTTAGACAAAAAGGTTATATAACTTAAATTAAAGGTCTTTTAAAAATACATTGTTTATGTCTTATAAAATTTCGTATTTTTGTAAATTCTATAGCTCTTTTTGGAAAGCTGATATAGTGCTACTTACTTTAAAATATTTAAATAATTTGATCCCTTGCAGGTCCTAGTGGACCCTTGAGGGTCGATATAGACTACTTTATCACTTATGTGTTTATATGTAATCTTGTCATTCTGAACCTAAAATTAAAAAGTTTTTTTAAACTATCATTTAATATTTTAAAACTGGAATTCAAATCTAAACATTTTAATATAAGGTTTTTTTGTATATAGATTGTATTTAGTTTCCAATTAGAAAAGCCCCTAAAATTTAGAACTTATCTGTTAAACGATGTGAATAAAAACTAAAAAAATTAAACTATTTATACAATTTTACTATTTATACAAGTTAGCAAACAGTTAAGTAGTGTTTAGAATGAAAACAAAGAAGGCATGTTATTACTATTTTAATTTTTTTTTTGTTTAAATTTTTTATTGTAACAATTTTATTTTAAAAAATAACAAATTATTTTCAATAAAAAATATTACCACAAAAACTCAAATAAAATAGCCAGAATAAAAGGATTATAGAAATCGGTTGACCATTGCAGAGGGAAAAAAAAAAAGCCTTCTTTGTTTTTTGACCCACACAAAGCAAAGATGTTTAAAGAAATGGGGTTACTTCGAAAATTTGATATATTTAGACCTTTAAAATATTTTTATGAAACGCCTAATTGTATAAATAGG
>JAHBCN010018660.1:0-16833 GCA_019359885.1 Listronotus oregonensis
TATACACGACATGGCCAAATTAGTTTGCTCCCAACCCTATTGGCGTGCCCAATCAATAAAATAAATATCCTTTTTTCCCAAAACACGTGCCCCGTTAACGTGGGAACTAAATCACCTAAGAAAAACAGGAACATTAGCCCTGTTAGAAAATATTAATTAATTTAGCATTTTTATGAAAGAAAAAATATATACAGGGTGTCCCGAAATTATAAGCCATTTAAAAAAAGATTATTGGTTTTATCCTGAATACAGCTTTGTTTTAAGAAAATTCATTTTTTTTTTTTTACCATGTATACATTTACAATAGTAAATTTGACTAGTATATACAGGGTGTTTCAAAATTAGTGGGCAATTTTTAGGACTTATTAAACTTTTTAAAATATGAAAGACGCCATAACTGTAAAGACTTGTTTATTTCCGTTTATTCTTTGGGAAGGGGTAAATTATGGGGGGGGAAATTTTTTACCCCAATTTAAGATGTTATCAGGCATCAATCCAAGAAAGGCAAAAACACGGGACCTAGGAACACAGAATTATAGGAGAGAAATAAAATTAAGATTGCCCACTAAGACCTGCAACACTTTGCGTGCTGGACGAATTGAAAATTTCTATTATCTATTAGAGTTCCCGCGACACGAGACGAGACGAAATAAAGCCTTGTCTTGTCTTGTCTCGAAATTTCGAGATTATATATTTCGAGACGAGACGAAAGGGTCAAGAACAGACAAACTTTTCTCGTCTCGTCTCTTTTTGTCTCTTTGTCTCGGTTTTTGGTTTATTTCAATAAATTAATTTCTATATACAGTGCATTGGAAGGATAATTTCATTAAAATTAGTTCGGAAGTTTAAGAAAAATGCTTGACCCGTCGATTTTTTTTTGGTACATTTTACACTTTTTTTAAACTAATTTTTATGTCTACGGAAAGGTGGGGTGATAAAAAATTATTTTTTAAATGAAACACACATATTTTATCTTACATTATTAATTCAATGTTTAATTCTAGAAATGTTTCCTTTCCCATTTTTTTTACCAATTTTTACTTTTTATAAAATATTAAAGTATACCCAAACTATCCTAAATGGCAATATTCTTATACTTGTAACTTTTGGGAAGAATAAAATAGGAAGGAATTTCTAATTAAATAAATAAAATCCAAAATGTAAAAAATAGTGGATGGTATTTTTTTTAAATTAAAAAAATATATACTTTTGTAGCACCCTAATACTTTATGGACGTGCCCTGTCTAATTTAAAATATCGTTAAAATTTAACATACTTTAACCATATCCCTAATCTTACATAAGCACATTACCCACAAATCTTATTTCAAGGCATTAAATAATTACTCCTCGCCATCGTGCCATCGTTGACTACCCTGTACCTATATACTAAAAACTAATAGCAAAATCTGTTTGAAAGGTATGTATTTTAAGAAGGATGCATTGTTTTAAGTTTAAATTAAAACTTTTAAAACATAATACCGGCATATCCTTAACTTATGAAAAAATGCAAAAACAACCCTCTGCATAGGAATCAAAAAGTGCCCGCCCCTGTAACTTTAAAATAACCCGTAGAAGCAAAATACGTAAAAAATACGGGCTGTCCCATTTTATGATGTATCTTTTTTTGGAACACCCTGTATAAATGCTTATTTTTTTTTATAACACGCCTTGTAAAATAAAAGTTGCGTGATTGAGCTTTTCTTAAAATTGTGTAGTTTTCTAAAAAAATTTGTGATTTCAGACTTTACGGACACCCATAATATACAATAAAAATAAAATAAAGAACCTAATAATTTTTTTTTTTATTTAAAACTAGATGAAAAGCCTGTCTCCGCCAGGCGGGGAAATATTAATCCTGTGTCTTCGTGCCCCTCCGAAGCTCGGTAAAAAAACATTTTTGCTCCTATTTTTTGTCCCGGACGAATTCAAAAACGGCTTCGTTAGGTTCTAGCCACTGCTAAAGACTACCACTGGCCAAATTTCATGATTTTGCTCAAGCCATAACTTCAGAATCAGTGGACAGCAAATAAATATATATATAATATACCCCCCTTTATAAATATCCACATTGAAATTATTTATATATAAAAATATAGAACATATAAGTGACAAAAAATGTCCACAAAAAAAAAAAAAATCTAAAAGTTAATGGAACATAAGTCATAAACTCTAATACAAAACAAGGAAAATTTTTCTAAAAATTTTCTTATAATTTACAGGGTGTTTGACCAAGTTTTAAAATATTTAACTGATTGATCTTGCAAAAGAATCTCTATAAACATAAGTCGGATATGCATCGTTTCGAAATTGAAATACGCAGGGTCCTAAAGTTAAAAGAAGCTTTAATTGTACATAATTTTTTAAAAAAATTATTTTTGATAAAACAACTTAAAATACAACTTTTTTTTGTTATTTGAGTTTTTTTTGAACAAAGTAAAACTCCTACTTTTTTAAAGGGTAAAAAAGAATCGGTTTAATTTTTTCTTAAAACAAAACAAAATAAAAAAAAATAAGAGACAAAATAGTTGTATTTTAGGTTGTTTTATAAGAGTAATCCCGAGTTTTAAAATTACCGATCATTTTCACGATAGCGTGTTTTCTTATAAAATTTTTAAAGAAAACACGCATGAGTAAAAAATTATCTGGTTAATTTTAAAAACACGACCATAACAAACGTAGATAAAGTTTATTAACTAAAATTAAATATTAATTTAACAAACCGTCATTATTTTTAAAAATTTCGTATTGTCAATTTGACATAAGTGGAAAACCACGTTGCCTAGACGATTGGAATTTCCGCTGTAATTTTTTCATAATACCACTTCTCTTATAGAAAAATATGTACATGAGAAAAATAATTAAAAAATAATAAAACCACAAGGTGATATACTTTTTAAAGCAATTAAGTTTAGCTTCTTTTTTTAACACCCTGTATTTTTAAAACGATGCATTTCTTGACCTATGTTTATAAAAACTTATTTTTGCAAGATCCAACTGCTGTCGAAGTTTGTAACACTAAATCTTAAACAACCTGTATAATTCTTAAGAACTAGAAATATATTGTTGGAGATTTTATTACAGTCATAATCACTTCACTTCACTTAAGTTTTAAGTCATTAAAATTTTTCTAAATGTCTCGTCTCGTCTCGTCTCGAGCTTGTCTCGAAGGATTTTATCTCGTCTCGCTCGTCTCGAAATTCGAGACAAAATGCTCTCGAGACGAGACAAAATGGCTTCGAGACGAGACGAGACGAGACGTCTCGTATCTCGTGTCTCGCGGCAACTCTATTATCTATATTTAACCTGACAGAAATTAGGGGACTAACAGAGTAAAAGTGACGTTTTTTTCAAAAAGGTTAGGATTAGCGACATAAATAAAGACTGAATAATTTTTAGTCTATGGTTAAAGTTTGGTAAAAAAAACTTTGTCCAAACATCCTACCATACCGGGCGTAAAAAAATGATCAGTAATTCACAACATTTTCTTTAATAGTAATTTAAAGATTCTTACTTGGTATTAGATCCTATTAAAATAAAATCAAAATATCCCTTGCTTTAATAGTAATTCTAAAAAACTCTATTTCATTGAGCTTTTAAGAGCCAATTTCTTCAATAAGAAGGCATATACCAAAAGGTTTATATACATTTGTATTATTCTTTTTACGTGTTTTTTTATATTCGGGAGATTTTTTTACGTTTTCCCGGCAGAAAGCCCCAGATTTGATTTCATGTCATACCGCGGCACTTCTTTTCTCCCACGCCTATTTTTCTATAAATTTGTTTAAATTTCACTCAGAATCGTCATTTTCAAAATTATTTAATTGTTTTACAATATAACTGGCCATTTGTTGCTATGTTTACTCTGGTCACGTTTGTTAAATTGTTTGTGTTACTTTTGTGTCATAAGGACCCCACAGACTATCCTTTTTTTTTAACCATCTTAATTGCCGATTAGGACTCCCCATTCGGACGATTAAAACTTGTTTTCCTACACTTAATTTAATTTCAAACCGTCTTAATCGCCAAACCTGCAGTCATTCATCAAAAAAGCAAATGAGGCGTGTTTATTTGTTACAAGAATGACGATTAAAAACGTTCTGACACACTTCGGTTTTGAATAAAGACGAACGAATCAACGATAAAGTTCAAGCGCAGCCAGCAATTTTCACGACGTGTTATGTTCGTTTTCGCTAAAACTAGAATGTTAATTGACGCTTTGATGCCACGATTAAAATGTTAAAAAGGGTTTGGAGTGGAATACGAAGAGTCCACGTTTTTGACTGGGCAGAAAAGAGACACGAGGACTGTCAAGTGTCTTTAAAAAAAGCCATTTAGGTGTTTACCTTTCTTATTCCCTTAGTCTAAATTGGAAACAAAATATAAGTTAGAAATCAGAACGTAAACTTGCTATAAATTACTGAAAGCACATTGGCGTGTAGATGGTTTTGTTGATATTGACTGATTTTACTTTACTTTATATTTTTTTTAAATTTCTGGAAATAGGTTTTAAATCACCCGGTATATTTATTTTTAAGGACGCTGGTTGATTAAATAGATAATATTTAAAAGTTTTTAATAAAATGCATCCAGAGAGAAAAAAAATTAATTCCTAAGGCATTTCCTTTATTAATTAAAATATGTTTATTTTCTGACCATACGTATAGACAGTCAAGCAATAAAATAAGTTGTCCCCAAATTTCTGTAAGATACAGCTTAACGACGTAATAAAAGTGTGTTAGAAACAGTTTGGGGTTCGAGGTTAAGATCGTAAATTGTTGCCTTCAGCGCTACAAGGGTGCATTAATAAATTCTGGATTATACCAAAAACAATTACTTAAAATAAGGGCCCAGTTTCAATCTAAAAATATTGGCTTCTTAAAGTACTGATATCTAAATTTAGATTAAGTTTTTTTGACTTGGCAAGTTTTTTACTGATCTATCTGTATTAATGAATATCGTTTTGATTAATACGGACAGTTTTTTTTTATTTATTCGGACAGATCAGTAAAAATCTTACCAAGTTAAGAATGGGTCTAATTTTTGGATCTCAGTACATAAAAGATCTATTAATATTTGTGGTATAATCTTTTCTTTTTTCTGAATTTAATAGGATAAAATCCTTCTGGATTTTAATTCTAAAAATTATATAAAAACTCGGTTTAATTCGATTGCCAACTTCTAAAATACCCCCCAAATATACGATATTAGTGCCGCTATATCAGGGCATGCCGAATAAAACGTGCAGCATTTAGAATGTTTTCTTTTCTTTTAAAAACTTCTTTCATACCAAATTTTAAGCCCCACTTCCGCTCTGGAAGTGGTCCATAATTTTGTTGAATCAATGGGTGAATCAGTCAGTCAGTCAGGCGTGAAATGGATGATTTTCAGAACTGAATATCTTAAAAACGACTTGACATAACTTTCTTATCTTATTCCGGTAATTAGAATACTTACATGAACCTACATACCAAATCTCATATTTTTATGTAAAACGATAACGAAGTTATATTAAGGGGAAAAGACGATAAACTTTTTGTGTAAAAAACACTTGGCCTGGCGCACTACCATGCTCCCTAATCACGAACAATTTAGGTACAAAGCGATTCAAGAGATTTTTGAACACTCTGTACACTTCATTTCAGACATCTGACCTCTGACCAGGTGTACAATAAAACAACCTCCTGAACTATGGTGACCCCAACTTTACTAAAAGTTTAAGGTTAGAACAAAAGGATCATAAATCGCAAGTCTCTGTAAAATACGAGCAGGGACTTTTAATGACAATTTAATTTTGTTTTCATGAGAACTGCTATTGTCGAGTTAAAAAAGTTTTTCCACAATAAATTTTAAACGTTAAAAGAAATAGGATGTTTTCTATGGGAAAATTATTTTCGGAAAGTAGTGTTTTATGATATAGTGGAAACAATAGCGACTTGTGCCCCAAATCAAGGGGTTTACAATATGAATTATTGTTTTGAGTAAAATAAATTGTTTCATTTGGAGGTCTATTCGCTTTATTCTTTTATTTAGCTGCAAACTTTTTTTTATAATTAATTTATTAAAATCGGCAATTTTTTTTACAATTTTTTTTTCTATGGACAGCAAACACAACCCCAACTACATCACAACCGCACAATCGATCATATTTTTTATACAACTAAATTTTAAATAGTCTTTTAAAATTCTTTTATCCTTTCGTTACTTGCGTTGTGTTTAGTTTCGATTTGTTCCGCCCGATATTTTTAGCAATGACTTTGTCTTCTAAATTTAATTTTTTTTGAAGGCTCAACAGTATTTTGAATATTTCAAAAGCGGAAAGAATCGACCCCGCTTTTATTTTTCGATATTTTTTTCTTCAATATGAAATACAATAATTACACTTCCATTAATTAAAACTAATCTAATAATAAACTAATACAACGAATTTTCACTAAATAGCATTTTTGAAATCTTAATGGTAAAGGTCGTCATTGACTTTTTTTGCTCATTTTGCTTAAACCTGTGTATTCATTTATTCAAGCTTTTCGTAATCCATACTTTTTTATGACGAAATGCTCATTCATCAAATTTTGGCGACATACCGCGTTGAACATTGTTAGGACCATAGAATTAACAGGTATAGAAGGGTAGTAGAGTGAAGTCCCTCACGAAAAGAGAAAAGGAATGGGTTTCGGATAATATACGCTTGCGCGTGCATATTATAATGGGTCATATATACTTTCTTAAATACTGTCTTCTTGGCAGCACCGTTGCCAAACAAAAAAATTCCGATTTTGTTTTTTTATATCTTAATGAAAAATGTTAACTCAGATTTTATTTATTTTTTTTTAAATCTGATCTTTATTACAAACTTATAGGTATTTATTTATTTTCTAAGTATTACCATTGTACTACACATAGTTAGGATATTTTTAGTTATTATTTTTTTCTTTTGGTTTATAAGCGGAACTTTTTATATTTTGTACTTTGGCAACCTCTTGGCTACGCCAGATTCGTGCTTCAACGCCGTCAACGATCAACCTTTGTTGTTTTTGTGTCAGTCGTTTTAGCTTGTGTTTAACTTTTTAAGACTTTTTGTGTGATTATACCAATTTTTTCTGTGCCGATATTTGTGAAAAATGCCCTTAATTACGTTGTTTCTTATGCAATTATAAATACGATCCAAAAATGCAGACATTATGTTGCACAGGTAAGTTTAACATTAATTAGTAAGCTTGTTTGATGGCACATTTTATTTTGAGTTTATAATTGCTTAATTCGTAAAATATCCTAGATTCAGTCAGTATCACAAGTATTTATATCGGATTCGAATCACTTTTTGATAAGCAAAGTAGCAGATTGTAAAGTTGTCCTACTTCTGAAGTTTTTAAACAATGATTAATTATACAAATTTTATGTATTTTAGTTTTCCGTTGTGGAAGACGTTAAAAACCAATGGATAAAAGTGTGTAATTTACTTCAAGCGATAATGTAACAAAATTGTATATTTGTTCAAAACATTTTCAACCAGACGATTATTATAAACCACACTCCTTTTCACCAAAACCGAAACTGAATATAGGTGCCATACCTTCCAGGAAGGTAATAATTACAGTTGGTTCAGGGTTTAAAGCAGTTTTGATTTACCTTCTACTAGTCAGGGTGGTAAGTACCAACATACTTTCAAAGTACCGTATTTTTTAAAAAAATTATTAGTTTATTAAGTAATTAAATTTTGTTTTAGAAAATATCACCGAAAGAGAGTCCCTTGAAAAAGTTGAAGAAACTTCAGAAACCACTATTGGTTTACAGTCCTGTACATTTGATGGTAAGACATAAATTAAATTTTGTTAAAATAAGTAGGTAATCTAAATTTATTTAATTGCAGAGAACACACCCATCAAACTTATAAATGAATATTCAGAGGAATGCTCAGTCACGAATGACTTAAATGGTAAAAGAGAAATTTTTATTTATGTGTACATATTTTTAGAGGTTATTTAATATTTTTAGATGGAGAATCAACCCCCAAAAGGAGACGTTTTTCAGAACCAAGGTACATTAACGAGATTTCCCCAACACATGTGAAAACGCCAAGAAGAGCAAAAAGAGTCATAGATTTGGTGAAGCGAAACTATAAAAATCAGACAAGTAAAATTAAAAAACTTCAGGATGCTAACCGTTTATTACACAAAAAGATTAAGTCTTTGGAAGATGTGGTTGCTCATTTAAAACAGAAAAACTTGCTTTCGGAACAGGCTGGAGAACAGATGCTGGTGAGTACTATTAATGTTATTTAATTTTATAAACGAAAAGAATCAAAAGTAATTTTAATTTTTAGCAATTACTACCAGATAGCATTCAGGAAATAATAAAGAAACAATTGAAAGGAAATAGGAAATACTCAGAAAAAATAAGAAGCTTTGCTCTTGCTCTCCACTTTTATTCCCCACGAGCATATTCATATGTTCGTTCTGTGTGGAAAAATCTTTTGCCACACCCAAGTACAATTAAGCAATGGTATCGAGTAATAAATGCTGCTCCAGGATTCACAGCTGAAGCCTTGAATGCAATAAAAATTAAAGTAGCAGAAAAGAAAACTTTTATCAATATTTGCATCGATGAAATGTCAATTAGGGAACAATTAATTTATAATAACAATCGGTTTTATGGGGGGATTGAATTTGGATCAGTTGATTCTTTTGACATGGACAATGTTCCATTGGCAAAATATGCATTGGTGTTTATGGCAGTACCTATTAATGACCATTGGAAGATTCCAGTAGGCTATTTTCTAATTTCAGGATTATCTGGAAAGGAAAGGTCCATGCTCTTAATTCAGTGCATTGAATTACTTAATGAAACTGGGGCAATAGTTCATTCCATTACATTTGATGGTGCCCCTAGTAATATAGGATGTGCACTGAATTGGGAGCTTGCTGATATTAAATTTAAAGCCATATTTTAAGTTACCAAATGTCCCAAATTATATTTATACAATTTTTGATGTATGTCACATGATAAAACTTGTGAGAAATGCTTTAGGTGATAAAAAATGTCTAAAATATCAAGACAAAATTATAAAATGGGAGTTTATTGAACATCTTTATTCTTTACAAAATAAGAAGGGCTTCGACTAGCAAATAAGTTGACAAAAAGACATGTCAATTTTGACAATCATAGAATGAATGTAAAAATTGCATTTTAGACTTTGTCCGCCAGCTTGTCGAAATCCCTATTATTTTTAGAAAATTCGAATTATGAATTTTTCAAAAAATCACAGGCCACTTCCGAATTTTGTCAGATATTTAATGACATCATGGATATCCTTAATTGTAAAAATAAATTTTCGAAAAGTGGTTATAATATTCCCTTAAATAAAGAAAACCTTATGTATCTTCAGAACTTTGCGAAATCAGCAGAAGAATATGTAAGGGGCTTGACTGACATTGATGGCTGTCCGATTTTAAGATCACCCCGTAAAATAGGTTTTTTGGGTATAATCGTTGATTTGAATATAATCTTTAAATTATTTCATGATCTAAATAATTTTGGTTTACAATATTTATTAACCTATAAACTAAACCAAGATTATTTAGAAACTTTTTTTTCTGCCATTCGTGCCAGGGGAGGATTTAATAACAACCCCAACAGTCTCCAGTTTCAATCTGCTTACAAAAAGGTTATTACTAAGGATGGAGCTAAAGCAGATTGAAACTGGAAATTCTTTTGAAGGGGTTGACATTTTACATGTTTCTTCCAAACATATTAAAGAGACAATTGATATTGAAGAAGTGGAAGAACCATACATGATGCAATCCCATGATTACATAAAAACATCTTGGACATTATCTCCATTTGTGGATAACATAATTATTTTTATGGCAGGACGTGTGGTGCTCAAAATTTTGAAAACGCTTCGCTGTGAAGAGTGTTTCAAATATTTATTGTCAAGCGATAAATATGATTTTATTGAATTAAAAAAATACTCGGAAAAATTCGTTACCCCAAGTAAAGATGTACTAATAATAATATGCAGAAAATCTGAAAAAATTAGTAGACAATTGTCTAATAAATTTAAGGTTAAAAACACTTCCATGTGTATAAATAATCAAATATTATACAATGTACAATCAGTCCTTTTAAATGGTTTAATGATTGATCACACAAAGAATCAAGACATATTTGATAATCATCGAATTCTTTTAATAAAAAAAATTATTTCTGTATTTATAAATGTAAGATTACATTGGGAAAGCAAAAAGGCCTCTGAAAAGCCAGAATGTATAAGGCAAAAATATCATAAGTTAATTTTATTTAAAAATCAATAAAAAAGAAAAACAATATACTTGTGTGTTTTAATTTACCTTACCCGACCAGTAAATTAATAACAAAAAGTTCTATTTATTTGGAGTGGGTAAGTACTTAAATTAAGTATGATGGCCAAAAATATTGGAAATAATAAATATTTTAATATACTTAAATCCTTTTACCAAACCATGTTACATGGTTTGGTGAAGGTATTATCCAATTTGGAGCAGTTGAATTATAATCATATTTTTTTGACATTTTTATTTCAAATTATAATTTATAAAAAGGTGGTAAATGTCTCAGAAGTTGCCTTCTCTCCGATTTTGACCAAGATTGGTATACGGGGGTTTTTTAGGGCACTGATTAAAAATCTGAAAAAATATTTTTTCGGCAACGTTTCGCTTTCGAGATATTTTTCATCAAAGTTGAAAATCAAACTAACCTTATTTACACTATTCCTTCCTTTTTTTGCACAGAATTCTTGATTTTTTAACTAAATTGACAGACAATATTTCACAAACACCTTTTAAAAACTTGTTTTTATATTTATTTTACACCTTTTTTCCATTTAATTTTAAACCTCCACTTTCACACGGCGCAACGTGGCTGTAACCATGTATACACTAGGAATTTTATGAGAAAAAATGGCCACTGCCTTGTGAGCCACTTTAGTGTAAAAATCAAGAATTGTGTACAAAAAGAAGGGGGGATATAGTGAAAAAAAGGTTAGTTTGATTTTTAACTTTGATGATGAATATCTCGAAAACGAAACGTTGCCAAAAAATATTTTTTTAGATTCGTAATCAGCGCGCCAAGAAACCCCCGTATACCAACTTTGGTCAAAATCGGAGAGGAGGCAACTTTCGAGACAATTACCAAAAAGATGTTCGAAAACTAATCTTATTGGAAAAAAACATATCTAATTTAAAATATAAGAAAATAAATTATTCAAATGTTAATCAAGTGAACGCAAAACTTTTTGACTGACCCCTGTAGCTATTAAACAACATACCCTCGTATACAACACACATGCGCAATAGACTTCTAACCCCAGGGTTTCTGTCTAACACAGCGATGTTCTATCTCTCTTTCTTCGTGAGTATACCGGCTTATATGCTCTTATATACTAGCCTTCTATATGTATTAATTCTATGGTTAGGACAGTTAACATACCGGTTTATTTTCGCGAGAAGCGGTAACGTAGGGTAAGGTGTTCTGTCGTCAGTATCTACGTCATTACTTTGTACCCAGTATCTACCGCTATCGCCACTAGTCAGGAGGAGCGTTAATAATGGTAATGTCAAATATAAATTTAAAATAATGGAGGATTCGCGGCTTTTCTATTGTTTTGGTTCTGTGATGTTGTTTTTTTCTATGGTTTAACAACTATTTGGATTGCAGATTTTTTGGTTTATTAGTTAATTCCCAAATGGATGAATTAATACAATTATATTACAATCATAAAGGAAAAATTTACTTATTATAGTTGACTTGGAAACAGCTAATAACTTATTAAATGACAAATTTGGTTAATATATTATCTTTTCGACTTATTTCTTAACTCTCCAAAGACCTTACATTTAAATTTAAACTTAAAAGTGTATTAAACCATTAGTAGTAAGTTGACATACGTAAACCGGTTCGTTTTTGCGAGGATAGGCGGGTTAAACACGGTTAGAATGGTGGGGGAAAGAACTGCTATCAACCAGTAGTTAAAAACGGTAAGTCGCGAAAATATCCTTCTTGTCAGACCAAAATCAGTCAAAACCAAAAAATATCGTCGGCAATGAATACAGGTTAGGACGGAATGGATTTTGAACAAAGACTGACGTGTCTGTGTCTGACGTGTGTTAACGTGTTTACTTTAAAACAAACCAACGCTATTTTTTCTCAGGAACTGGTACAACTTCACTAACCGGGACTAAAACGTCACTGGTGTATGTCAATAGAGACCTACTCACTATTTTCTCAAAAACCAATAAAGGTAGGTACAGTAACGGCCATTAAACCTTGAGCAATTCTTTTTCCCTTTCGTAAAATAGGCTTATGCCACCTTCTACTGAATATAAATACCTGTTGAGAAACCTAATAAAGAAACAGGTATCCGTTGTCAGTATTTTTTAAAATGCCAAACTTAGTGATGAGCAAAGCAAGACCAAGACCAAGACCGGGCTAGTCTTGGTCTTGGTGTTGCAAGCCTGGTCTTGGTCTTGGTCTTGCAAGTCAAAGGAAAGTCTTGGTCTTGGTCTTGCACCACCCGGTCTTGGTCTTGGTCTTGGTCTTGCTGCAAGAGTCTTGCTGGTCTTGCTTTTTTGGTAGTGATAACTTAGACTAAGTAATATTGAATAAAATATTTTTTTTTAATACTTAAAAACAAATAAAGACGAAAACTATATTTTCTGCATTCAAATTATAAAATATGCCAATTTTAACCTTACAAATACCTTTGAATTATTTTAAAAAGCATATTTTAAATGTAGGGATTTATTTATTTATGCTCCATTTTAGTTGAATTGAGACACAACCGGTTTTTATACATTTAGTGGCACATAGAAACATTTTAGTAATAAGAATTATTTAAATTTTCTTTGAAGAGGCATATAAAATTAAAAGAAATACAAAACTATGTACAGTGTGAGCAGAAAAAAAAACTTTTAATTTCAACAAGATGTAAAATTTTCATGAAAATGATTTTAATTTGTAAACATTGGTTTCTTATTAAAAAAAAAAGTTATTCAGAAATCTTTTCAGTTCATATGAACTTTGTATTTTTAAATTAGTCAAACATTTGCCATACAAAGTTTGTACAAATATTGTATAAACATCCTGCATTATGCAGGGCGGCTTAATAGTGTGACAAAGCTGAATATAAAAAAATTATAGAAAAAAGGGCGTAAAATGTGAAATTTTTTGCTATTCCAGAATTTTCCAAAGAAAACCCCCTTATTATTTTATTATTTATGACAAAAAATCCATTTTAAAAAATCACCACCCTGTATATTATGCGGTAAAATTGTTAAACTATCATATAGAAACAATGTCAACGTTTTTAAATGTTCGGTTTTGATAAAAATGACGTCATTATTATTCTTTTTGCAATGTTTTGTCTTTAACGTTTAAACCGGAAGTGATATTGAAAATCCATTTGTGTAAAAATTATTCTTATTTGACATGATAAACATATTTTTTATTAATTCTTTTTAACCTTTATATCTTAGTTTTAAGAAGCAATCTAATGGTGCCACTTCTTACAGTGTGGAACAAATATAATTTTTTTCTGGATTTTGAAAATTTTTTATCTACCCTGTAAGTGGCAACACTAAATAGCTAATTAAAAATAAAACATTAGGAATATAAAGGTTATTTTCAGCTTCTATAACTTTTGTACCCTTAGCTTTTCTCTGTCGTGAACGGTTTCGGAAATATTCTGCTTTGTCGGACCAATTGAGTCACAATCCTATTCTTTTCGAAACATGTTATTGAATTTACTCATAATCGTTGTTAAAGAACTTTATAAAATAACAAAGTGTTCCATTAAATTATTATTTTATTAAAGAAACCTGTTACTCATTAAATAATAGCCTTTTTTGGCAGTTCTCGCACATTTTTTGTCATTTCTGTATGAAATACCTTTGTATATTGAATATAAAAATTAAATATTAATATATTTTAAAAAAAGTTGCAGAACTGCAAGAGTCTTGCAGGTCGGTCTTGGTCTTGCGTAGTCTTGCACTCCTCGGTCTTGGTCTTGGTCTTGGTCTTGGTCTTGCATACCCCGGTCTTGGTCTTGGTCTTGCAAGCGAAAAGGCGGTCTTGGTCTCGGTCTTGGTCTTGCAGCAAGACCAAGACCAAGACCGCAAGACCAAGACCGGTCTCGCTCATCACTAGCCAAACTTAACTTTGGATCAAGAAGTATTAATTATTTATTATATTGAGCAGAGAGGTTGGCCAGAAAAAGATGTGGCAGAAGAGCTTAACATCCAAAGAGTATTATTCATTTTGTTAAAAAAATGGCAGAAAACACACTTCTTTGAGAGAAGAGCTTGAAGTGGTCGCCCCAAACTATCAAATCAAGAACAAGACAATAATTTAGTTAATGTTTCGAGAAAACAACCATTTAAATCTGTAGTACAGCAAAAACTGAAAGCAATTTCCCATTAGTTAAAATGGCACGGCGAAGAATAAGGCAAATATCTGAATTGGGCTGCCACCCGGCAGCCTTAAAACCGTTTTTAACAAATGCAAATAAGGAACAACGCATTGGATTTACTCTACAATTTCACTTGGAACCATCGATTTTTTGGGAAAATATAATATTCACCGATGAAAAAATGTTTCAGTCGTGCTACAATGGGATACTTAAGATATACAGGTCTCAAGGACACGATTTGTTGAAAAATATACCCAAAAGGACAGAAGTAGTGGGCGATTTTCGGTAAATGTTTGGGGGTGGCTGAGTGCACAAGGATTTGGTGTATACTATGTTATTTTACCAAAGGAAGGTTCAATGCGGAGGTATATATAGATCTACTACAGAATATCATGCTTTCTTCTGTACTGGATCGATTTCCGAACAGAAATTTATCTTTCAGCAAGATAAGTGTCCCGTTCATACGGCCCGACAAGTCGATGAATAGATTGAAGAGCAGCACATCAGGGTTTTACCGTGGCCCGCACGTAGTCCGGATTTAAATGTTATGAAAAATTTTTGGGGCTTATTAAAAAAATAAATTTAGGTCGCAAAATGTAAACGAACTTAGATTTTAGGGGCGCCGGTCGCCGGGCTTTGGTCCATTCGATGCCTGGAAGGCCAAACTCTGCCTTTAAAAAAAAACGGGGCCACAATAAAATATTAAATTTGTTAGGAAGAATATTTAAGTTTGTTTGAGTTTATTAACCTGTTAACTAATTTATTAATTTGTTAGTTTTTATAAAATATAAATATTTCCTTTTACCTTTTGCTTTATTTATAGTAATTAAAAGTAAAATAAGGTTAAATAAACCGATTTTCAAAAATTGGCAGAAAATTCAATTTTTTGCTCAAGATTTAATGGCCGTCACTGTACAGGATGTAATATAAGTTTTATATTTATTCTTGTTTCGTTTAAAATATCAAAAGTTACGCCACTTTAGGTTAAACCGGAAGTGATAAGAAGACATTATTATATTAAGAATCAGCATCTTACGACTCAATATACATATTTATTATCCTAAAATTTGAAAGCCATATACACTGTGTTCATAAAGTAACGGATAAATTCGATTAAAATTCACGTATTATGTTCTGCGAAAATCGCTCGGACACGTCGATTTTTGTTTTCGATTACGCATTTTTTGAAATATAATGTAGGTATACAGGGTGATACGAAAAGAGAAATGATATTATTTATGTTTTTTTTAAATGACATACCTCGTATGTTTTTTTAAATTTGAATTTTGCACGTTACGCTGATTCCAAAAACCCATAACACATATGGCCTAAACCTGATAATTTTTAAACTGCAGTCAATTAGTACCACTTTACACTGCTTTACAAATTATATTATTTATTTCAACTATAATGATAAAAGAGAGTTAGTAACACAGTAATACCTACTATTTAATTAAATGTTCGAATTGAAAATCTTCTTGTGCCTGACGGAAACCTAAGCGGTCGATGAATTCCTCTTGAACCCTGTTTTCTCTGGTTTTTAATTTAAATATTTAATTAAATAGTAGGCTATTATGACCACAATGACCAACAAATGTTTTACTTTTAAACCACACGCAAGCAGAGTAACTAGAGACTTGACAAAGACCAGACAAGATGACAACCCCACCCATAAACCAATTTATCGCCGACTTCCCATCCACCAAACCCCTATCATTAATAACTTCAAATTGAACAAGCCAATAAAATAACTTAAGTATCAAAGCAGCGTGCGAATGTGTGAGTGAATGAGAAAAAGAATGTATGTAGAATAAATGAAAAACAAAACACATAAATTGCAGTTATGTCTACTCAGTACCTGTCAGTATTAACTGGTTTTTTGCCTAAATTTTTCCTACGAAACATAAAGCAATTCTAAACATTATAACATATTGCAACAAACTCTTTTACAACAAAAAACATACGCTCAATGCATTATAATGTCTCACGGAATAATGCTATAGTTTATTTCAGCTAAGATTTGAATTTAAAGCCGTTATAATTAATCATGGCGGACTATGATGTGTCATTATCTAGTTACTAAATATTTTCTTTGTTCAGGGTCGGATTAAGGTTTACTTGATTAAAATATTTTGTCACGTCCACATTTTTTTATTACATAGTCGACGTTATGTTGTTCTTTGCTTGAAAAAATGGTGTTACACCAATTATTATGAATAAAATTGTTTTGACTCTGCGGCTAAAGTATAGCTTTTCCGCCTTCTTATAGTCTTAAGTTATTTTTAGGCCAATATTGGGTAGCCTAAACCCCCGAAACAGATTTAACAAACCCAAGCAGCTAGGGTTGCCACCTGTAAAGTAAGGAAATTAAAGAAAAGTGTGCCTGGGTAG
>JAHBCN010018661.1:0-16730 GCA_019359885.1 Listronotus oregonensis
ATAATAATTGGATTGTTGACTTCTCTTAACACCTTATGCCAATTCGAAACTTAATTCATACGTCTCTATTCGGTTGACTTGATATACGATAGCTGACCAAATTCTCTTTATAATTTCTGGGCTCTCGAGGTTTCAAAAGTTCTTTCCCCCCTTCGGGACAAGTTTGGGGAAGACGTTTCGATAAAAATGACAGGTGCAGTTTCCAGTTTTGCTTCGGGAGAACATGAAAAACGTTGATTCAGATTGGTTTTTTTACTGTCGGACCCCATTAAAAACTTTTTTTAGCCATCTACCGCCCGATCAATATCCTCATTTGTAAATTCCTTTGGATCTAGTAAAAATGGCCTCTAAGTCAGCACAATACGTAACTAAGGATGCTTTATAATACTCTTTAGACCTTTAAATAGATAATAAACTCTGGTATTTTTTTTAAATGACCGGTGCTCCCTTCCAGAGAAGAGATCGGGTACAAGTCTGCAATAAACATGCTGCAGTTATATCCTCCCCCAGGTAAATTCAGGGGTTTTTCCTAAGGAGATGAGACTGCACAAAATCAAATCCCGACATCCGAAGTATTCAGTGTCTTGGAGTGAATCTCTTTCCCGGGGTAAAAAGTGATGGGTCCACATGCATACTCTGGGACTTCCTCAGACGTGAATTTTGAACCCCCCCACTGGAATTTAAAAAATCACGTGAGGATGGTGGTTATCAAAGGGAAATATTAGCATTAAGTTATAATTGTTGTTTTCTAAAGGCGCAATAAGATAGAAATTCAACTTTAGTAACAAACAAGAAAAGTTTTCGAGACTTATAATATTAAGTGCTTTTTTTGAAAACAAGACAGACATTCTTTCAGATTCTTGCGGATCTTTTATTATAAATAGATTTGTTCGTGACTATGAATGATATTGTAATATAAAAGATTAAGTTAAGTTTGTACAAAGAATACAACTTTGGATCTTTAACATTGTGTTTTTTTCAACAAACCAAGTTGATTATTAACAGTCAAGCGAGCGTTCATAAAAACTCACCTAATTGGCCCAGTCTTTTCGTAAGTTTGGATAGCATTTCAAATTAGAAAATTTAAGTGCGTTCTGGAGGAACTTGGCGCGCAACTAACAAATTAGCTGCCCGTCAAATCTTTCCATTTGTTTGTTTTTTTTTTAATGATTTTTTATGTGCAATTTTGTTTATGTATCAAAAATAACTGATAACTATGTCAGATTAATCCTACATTTGTACTGAATATGTCTTTTATAATCACTATGGGCAGATACGCTGGGATTTAAACTAACTTACAAGCTAATACTTCATTAATGAACTTTATGAATACTCTGCTTCATCATTATTTCTTTATTTTTCGAGGTTTCTTTGGTGCTCTCTTCCCCTTGGCGGGACCGGAATCCTCCTCTATGGTGGATAATCCTCTTTTCTTTGATGAATTCAAGGACTCAACTTCTGCTTTAGTAATCTGAATCAAGGCAAATTTTACCGGATTTCCTTCATGGATTAAATCAACCTGTTGGTCAAAGGCTGGTATCTCTTCAAAGAGATTTAAACTTTTCATTTTCCTTAGATTCTCCTTTGTCATAGGAATTCTCTGGACAAATTGGAAAAATTGGGAAACAATAAATCCAGTTCTGTTATTGAAAAACAGATCGAATACTGTTTGATCAAGAGGTGAATAGTCCAACCAATATAAAATCTTCTGTAATATTGGAAGTTGCTCAATAGTTACCGGGTGCTTGTATCTATTCATAATTCCGACAGGAATCTGAATAGCATTCTGATCCCAGAATATTTGTATGATCTGAATTAGTTCCCGATCAGCACCCATGGCTGAGGATTGGGGCATATCCACAATGTCCTCATCGATATCAATTGGGACATCAGTTGTAGGAGAGTCATCATCCTGGGATTGATCATTTAAATTTCTAGGATAGAGGTCCAACATACTGAGACGAGTAACTCTCATGGATTCAACTTGATCGTCCGTGTTGAGAGTTATTGATTGAATGTCTGTCACTAAATTAACCTGGTTCTTAATGTACGATTCGATTATCGAATCGTAATAAGCCTATTGACTCCATTACAATTGTTGATGCTTCCCACACCTTTGTAATCCTTGAGAGTTGTATCATGAAAACACGTATCTTTAAGTTGAGGCATAAAGAGATTTGGTAGATTTCTAGCAATACCAGGGTATTTGAGTCCGAAGAGAACGTCGTTCCCCACTTCTTGGAAGTATTCTTTCATCAACGCGAGTTCCACTTTTAGGGTTGGGCTCTTACTAAGAAGAGCGTCCACGGGAAGTCTTCCAGCTTCCCATCATCTCCCATATCACAGACAAACTGGTGAGATTCCTGTTTGCTACCTGCTCTCCAAGAGGCATAATAATCGGATTATTGACCTCTCTTAACACTTTGTGCCAATTAGAGAACATTAATTCATATGTGCATCTACCTGAATTAACTTGATATACGATAGCTGACCAAATTCTCTTTATAATTTCTGGGCTTTCAAGGTTATCAAGAAGTTCTGTTCCTTTCGGTACAAGATTTGGAAGACGCTTAGATAAGAATGACAGGGTACAGTTTCCAGTCTTTGCTACTGCCGCTGAAAACATGAAAAATGTTGACTCTAGATTCGCCTTTTTACTGTCGGACCCCATCAAAAACTTCGTGTAGCTATCTACCGCTCGGTTGATGTCCTCATCTGTGGCGGTTCCTTCCTTAGAGCGAGTAATAATTGCCTCCAAGTCAGCACAATACGGAGTCACAAGGGATGCTTGTATTGGAATACTCTTAAGACCTTTACCAATTAGATAATAAACCCTGGAACTTCTTTTTTTTGTGGACTGCCCGATGTTCCCTTCCCGAGAAGAGATCAGAGTACAAGTCTGAAATAAAGCATGCTGCAGTTATATCTTCGTCCCAGGTGAATTCATCAGCTTTGCCCAAGGAGATGAGACTACATAAAATCAAATCTCGGCATCCGAAGTACTCAGTGTCTTGGAGTGAATGTTCTATTCCTGTGAAAAAATGATGGAGTCCACATGCATATTCTGGGACTTCTTCAGATGTGAAGATCTGAACCCACCCCACCGGAACTTTAAAATCACGTGATGATGGAGGTATGATCAAAGGAAATATTAGCATTAAGTTATAATTGTTGTTATTCTAAAGGCGCAATAAAGATAGAAATTCAACTTTAGTAACAAACAAGAAAAGTTTTGCAGAGACTTATAATATTAAGTGCGTTGTTTGAAAAGCAAGACAGACATTCTTTGCAGATTCTTGCGGATCTTTTATTATAAATAGATTTGTTCGTGACTATGAATGATATTGTAATATATAGATTAAGTTAAGTTTGTACAACAGGTAATTACAACTTTGGATCTTTAACAGTTGTGTTTTATTCAACAAACCAAGTTGATTATTAACAGTCAAGCGAGCGTTCATAAAAACAATCACCCTAATTGGCCCAGTCTTTTCGTAAGTTTGGATAGCATTTCAAATTAGAAAATTTGAAGTGCGTTCTGGAGGAACTTGGCGCGCAACTAACAAATTAGCTGCCCGTCAAATCTTTCCATTTGTTTTTTTTTTTAAAGATTTTTTATGTGCAATTTTGTTTATGTATCAAAAATAACTGATAACTATGTCAGATTAATCCTACATTTGTACTGAATATGTCTTTTATAATCACTATGGGGGCAGATACGCTGGGATTTAAACTAACTTACAAGCTAATACTTCATTAATGAACTTTATGAATACTCTGCTTCATCATTATTTCTTTATTTTTCGAGGTTTCTTTGGTGCTCTCTTCCCTTGGCGGGACCGGAATCCTCCTCTATGGTGGATAATCCTCTTTTCTTTGATGAATTCAAGGACTCAACTTCTGCTTTAGTAATCTGAATCAAGGCAAATTTTACCGGATTTCCTTCATGGATTAAATCAACCTGTTGGTCAAAGGCTGGTATCTCTTCAAAGAGATTTAAACTTTTCATTTTCCTTAGATTCTCCTTTGTCATAGGAATTCTCTGGACAAATTGGAAAAATTGGGAAACAATAAATCCAGTTCTGTTATTGAAAAACAGATCGAATACTGTTTGATCAAGAGGTATGAATAGTCCAACCAATATAAAATCTTCTGTAATATTAGGAAGTTGCTCAATAGTTACCGGGTGCTTGTATCTATTCATAATTCCGACAGGAATCTGAATAGCATTCTGATCCCAGAATATTTGTATGATCTGAATTAGTTCCCGATCAGCACCCATGGCTGAGGATTCGGCATATCCACAATGTCCTCATCGATATCAATTGGGACATCAGTTGTAGGAGAGTCATCATCCTGGGATTGATCATTTAAATTTCTAGGATAGAGGTCCAACATACTGAGACGAGTAACTCTCATGGATTCAACTTCTTGATCGTCCGTGTTGAGAGTTATTGATTGAATGTCTGTCACTAAATTAACCTGGTTCTTAATGTACGATTCGATTATCGAATCGTAATAAGCCCTATTGACTCCATTACAATTGTTGATGCTTCCCACACCTTTGTAATCCTTGAGAGTTGTATCATGAAATACACGTATCTTTAAGTTGAGGCATAAGTAAGAGAGATTTGGTAGATTTCTAGCAATACCAGGGTATTTGAGTCCGAAGAGAACGTCGTTCCCCACTTCTTGGAAGTATTCTTTCATCAACGCGAGTTCCACTTTTAGGGTTGGGCTCTTACTAAGAAGAGCGTCCCACGGGAAGTCTTCCAGCTTCCCCATCATCTCCCATATCACAGACAAACTGGTGAGATTCCTGTTCGCCACCTGCTCTCCAAGAGGCATAATAATTGGATTGTTGACTTCTCTTAACACCTTATGCCAATTCGAGAACATTAATTCATACGTGCATCTATTCGAGTTGACTTGATATACGATAGCTGACCAAATTCTCTTTATAATTTCTGGGCTCTCGAGGTTATCAAGAAGTTCTGTTCCCTTCGGGACAAGATTTGGAAGACGTTTCGATAAAAATGACAGAGTGCAGTTTCCAGTTTTAGCTACTGCTGCTGAGAACATGAAAAACGTTGATTCGAGATTGGCTTTTTACTGTCGGACCCCATTAAAAACTTTGTGTAGCCATCTACCGCCCGATCAATATCCTCATTTGTAGCAATTCCTTCCTTGGATCTAGTGATAATGGCCTCTAAGTCAGCACAATACGGAGTAACTAAGGATGCTTGTATCGGAATACTTTAGACCTTTACCAATCAGATAATAAACTCTGGTATTTCTTTTGTAAACTGACCGGTGCTCCCTTCCAGAGAAGAGATCGGAGTACAAGTCTGCAATAAAGCATGCTGCAGTTATATCCTCGTCCCAGGTAAATTCATCGGCTTTTCCTAAGGAGATGAGACTGCACAAAATCAAATCCCGACATCCGAAGTATTCAGTGTCTTGGAGTGAATGCTCTATTCCGGTAAAGAAGTGATGGAGTCCACATGCATACTCTGGGACTTCCTCAGACGTGAATATTTGAACCCATCCCACTGGAACTTTAAAATCACGTGAGGATGGTGGTATGATCAAAGGAAATATTAGCATTAAGTTATAATTGTTGTTATTCTAAAGGCGCAATAAAGATAGAAATTCAACTTTAGTAACAAACAAGAAAAGTTTTGCAGAGACTTATAATATTAAGTGCGTTGTTTGAAAAGCAAGACAGACATTCTTTGCAGATTCTTGCGGATCTTTTATTATAAATAGATTTGTTCGTGACTATGAATGATATTGTAATATATAGATTAAGTTAAGTTTGTACAACAGGTAATTACAACTTTGGATCTTTAACAATTGTGTTTTATTCAACAAACCAAGTTGATTATTAACAGTCAAGCGAGCGTTCATAAAAACAATCACCCTAATTGGCCCAGTCTTTTCGTAAGTTTGGATAGCATTTCAAATTAGAAAATTTGAAGTGCGTTCTGGAGGAACTTGGCGCGCAACTAACAAATTAGCTGCCCGTCAAATCTTTCCATTTGTTTTTTTTTTTAATGATTTTTTATGTGCAATTTTGTTTATGTATCAAAAATAACTGATAACTATGTCAGATTAATCCTACATTTGTACTGAATATGTCTTTTATAATCACTATGGGGGCAGATACGCTGGGATTTAAACTAACTTACAAGCTAATACTTCATTAATGAACTTTATGAATACTCTGCTTCATCATTATTTCTTTATTTTTCGAGGTTTCTTTGGTGCTCTCTTCCCTTGGCGGGACCGGAATCCTCCTCTATGGTGGATAATCCTCTTTTCTTTGATGAATTCAAGGACTCAACTTCTGCTTTAGTAATCTGAATCAAGGCAAATTTTACCGGATTTCCTTCATGGATTAAATCAACCTGTTGGTCAAAGGCTGGTATCTCTTCAAAGAGATTTAAACTTTTCATTTTCCTTAGATTCTCCTTTGTCATAGGAATTCTCTGGACAAATTGGAAAAATTGGGAAACAATAAATCCAGTTCTGTTATTGAAAAACAGATCGAATACTGTTTGATCAAGAGGTATGAATAGTCCAACCAATATAAAATCTTCTGTAATATTAGGAAGTTGCTCAATAGTTACCGGGTGCTTGTATCTATTCATAATTCCGACAGGAATCTGAATAGCATTCTGATCCCAGAATATTTGTATGATCTGAATTAGTTCCCGATCAGCACCCATGGCTGAGGATTCGGGCATATCCACAATGTCCTCATCGATATCAATTGGGACATCAGTTGTAGGAGAGTCATCATCCTGGGATTGATCATTTAAATTTCTAGGATAGAGGTCCAACATACTGAGACGAGTAACTCTCATGGATTCAACTTCTTGATCGTCCGTGTTGAGAGTTATTGATTGAATGTCTGTCACTAAATTAACCTGGTTCTTAATGTACGATTCGATTATCGAATCGTAATAAGCCCTATTGACTCCATTACAATTGTTGATGCTTCCCACACCTTTGTAATCCTTGAGAGTTGTATCATGAAATACACGTATCTTTAAGTTGAGGCATAAGTAAGAGAGATTTGGTAGATTTCTAGCAATACCAGGGTATTTGAGTCCGAAGAGAACGTCGTTCCCCACTTCTTGGAAGTATTCTTTCATCAACGCGAGTTCCACTTTTAGGGTTGGGCTCTTACTAAGAAGAGCGTCCCACGGGAAGTCTTCCAGCTTCCCCATCATCTCCCATATCACAGACAAACTGGTGAGATTCCTGTTCGCCACCTGCTCTCCAAGAGGCATAATAATTGGATTGTTGACTTCTCTTAACACCTTATGCCAATTCGAGAACATTAATTCATACGTGCATCTATTCGAGTTGACTTGATATACGATAGCTGACCAAATTCTCTTTATAATTTCTGGGCTCTCGAGGTTATCAAGAAGTTCTGTTCCCTTCGGGACAAGATTTGGAAGACGTTTCGATAAAAATGACAGAGTGCAGTTTCCAGTTTTAGCTACTGCTGCTGAGAACATGAAAAACGTTGATTCGAGATTGGCTTTTTTACTGTCGGACCCCATTAAAAACTTTGTGTAGCCATCTACCGCCCGATCAATATCCTCATTTGTAGCAATTCCTTCCTTGGATCTAGTGATAATGGCCTCTAAGTCAGCACAATACGGAGTAACTAAGGATGCTTGTATCGGAATACTCTTTAGACCTTTACCAATCAGATAATAAACTCTGGTATTTCTTTTGTAAACTGACCGGTGCTCCCTTCCAGAGAAGAGATCGGAGTACAAGTCTGCAATAAAGCATGCTGCAGTTATATCCTCGTCCCAGGTAAATTCATCGGCTTTTCCTAAGGAGATGAGACTGCACAAAATCAAATCCCGACATCCGAAGTATTCAGTGTCTTGGAGTGAATGCTCTATTCCGGTAAAGAAGTGATGGAGTCCACATGCATACTCTGGGACTTCCTCAGACGTGAATATTTGAACCCATCCCACTGGAACTTTAAAATCACGTGAGGATGGTGGTATGATCAAAGGAAATATTAGCATTAAGTTATAATTGTTGTTATTCTAAAGGCGCAATAAAGATAGAAATTCAACTTTAGTAACAAACAAGAAAAGTTTTGCAGAGACTTATAATATTAAGTGCGTTGTTTGAAAAGCAAGACAGACATTCTTTGCAGATTCTTGCGGATCTTTTATTATAAATAGATTTGTTCGTGACTATGAATGATATTGTAATATATAGATTAAGTTAAGTTTGTACAACAGGTAATTACAACTTTGGATCTTTAACAATTGTGTTTTATTCAACAAACCAAGTTGATTATTAACAGTCAAGCGAGCGTTCATAAAAACAATCACCCTAATTGGCCCAGTCTTTTCGTAAGTTTGGATAGCATTTCAAATTAGAAAATTTGAAGTGCGTTCTGGAGGAACTTGGCGCGCAACTAACAAATTAGCTGCCCGTCAAATCTTTCCATTTGTTTTTTTTTTTAATGATTTTTTATGTGCAATTTTGTTTATGTATCAAAAATAACTGATAACTATGTCAGATTAATCCTACATTTGTACTGAATATGTCTTTTATAATCACTATGGGGGCAGATACGCTGGGATTTAAACTAACTTACAAGCTAATACTTCATTAATGAACTTTATGAATACTCTGCTTCATCATTATTTCTTTATTTTTCGAGGTTTCTTTGGTGCTCTCTTCCCCTTGGCGGGACCGGAATCCTCCTCTATGGTGGATAATCCTCTTTTCTTTGATGAATTCAAGGACTCAACTTCTGCTTTAGTAATCTGAATCAAGGCAAATTTTACCGGATTTCCTTCATGGATTAAATCAACCTGTTGGTCAAAGGCTGGTATCTCTTCAAAGAGATTTAAACTTTTCATTTTCCTTAGATTCTCCTTTGTCATAGGAATTCTCTGGACAAATTGGAAAAATTGGGAAACAATAAATCCAGTTCTGTTATTGAAAAACAGATCGAATACTGTTTGATCAAGAGGTATGAATAGTCCAACCAATATAAAATCTTCTGTAATATTAGGAAGTTGCTCAATAGTTACCGGGTGCTTGTATCTATTCATAATTCCGACAGGAATCTGAATAGCATTCTGATCCCAGAATATTTGTATGATCTGAATTAGTTCCCGATCAGCACCCATGGCTGAGGATTCGGGCATATCCACAATGTCCTCATCGATATCAATTGGGACATCAGTTGTAGGAGAGTCATCATCCTGGGATTGATCATTTAAATTTCTAGGATAGAGGTCCAACATACTGAGACGAGTAACTCTCATGGATTCAACTTCTTGATCGTCCGTGTTGAGAGTTATTGATTGAATGTCTGTCACTAAATTAACCTGGTTCTTAATGTACGATTCGATTATCGAATCGTAATAAGCCCTATTGACTCCATTACAATTGTTGATGCTTCCCACACCTTTGTAATCCTTGAGAGTTGTATCATGAAATACACGTATCTTTAAGTTGAGGCATAAGTAAGAGAGATTTGGTAGATTTCTAGCAATACCAGGGTATTTGAGTCCGAAGAGAACGTCGTTCCCCACTTCTTGGAAGTATTCTTTCATCAACGCGAGTTCCACTTTTAGGGTTGGGCTCTTACTAAGAAGAGCGTCCCACGGGAAGTCTTCCAGCTTCCCCATCATCTCCCATATCACAGACAAACTGGTGAGATTCCTGTTCGCCACCTGCTCTCCAAGAGGCATAATAATTGGATTGTTGACTTCTCTTAACACCTTATGCCAATTCGAGAACATTAATTCATACGTGCATCTATTCGAGTTGACTTGATATACGATAGCTGACCAAATTCTCTTTATAATTTCTGGGCTCTCGAGGTTATCAAGAAGTTCTGTTCCCTTCGGGACAAGATTTGGAAGACGTTTCGATAAAAATGACAGAGTGCAGTTTCCAGTTTTAGCTACTGCTGCTGAGAACATGAAAAACGTTGATTCGAGATTGGCTTTTTTACTGTCGGACCCCATTAAAAACTTTGTGTAGCCATCTACCGCCCGATCAATATCCTCATTTGTAGCAATTCCTTCCTTGGATCTAGTGATAATGGCCTCTAAGTCAGCACAATACGGAGTAACTAAGGATGCTTGTATCGGAATACTCTTTAGACCTTTACCAATCAGATAATAAACTCTGGTATTTCTTTTGTAAACTGACCGGTGCTCCCTTCCAGAGAAGAGATCGGAGTACAAGTCTGCAATAAAGCATGCTGCAGTTATATCCTCGTCCCAGGTAAATTCATCGGCTTTTCCTAAGGAGATGAGACTGCACAAAATCAAATCCCGACATCCGAAGTATTCAGTGTCTTGGAGTGAATGCTCTATTCCGGTAAAGAAGTGATGGAGTCCACATGCATACTCTGGGACTTCCTCAGACGTGAATATTTGAACCCATCCCACTGGAACTTTAAAATCACGTGAGGATGGTGGTATGATCAAAGGAAATATTAGCATTAAGTTATAATTGTTGTTATTCTAAAGGCGCAATAAAGATAGAAATTCAACTTTAGTAACAAACAAGAAAAGTTTTGCAGAGACTTATAATATTAAGTGCGTTGTTTGAAAAGCAAGACAGACATTCTTTGCAGATTCTTGCGGATCTTTTATTATAAATAGATTTGTTCGTGACTATGAATGATATTGTAATATATAGATTAAGTTAAGTTTGTACAACAGGTAATTACAACTTTGGATCTTTAACAATTGTGTTTTATTCAACAAACCAAGTTGATTATTAACAGTCAAGCGAGCGTTCATAAAAACAATCACCCTAATTGGCCCAGTCTTTTCGTAAGTTTGGATAGCATTTCAAATTAGAAAATTTGAAGTGCGTTCTGGAGGAACTTGGCGCGCAACTAACAAATTAGCTGCCCGTCAAATCTTTCCATTTGTTTTTTTTTTTTAAAGATTTTTTATGTGCAATTTTGTTTATGTATCAAAAATAACTGATAACTATGTCAGATTAATCCTACATTTGTACTGAATATGTCTTTTATAATCACTATGGGGGCAGATACGCTGGGATTTAAACTAACTTACAAGCTAATACTTCATTAATGAACTTTATGAATACTCTGCTTCATCATTATTTCTTTATTTTTCGAGGTTTCTTTGGTGCTCTCTTCCCCTTGGCGGGACCGGAATCCTCCTCTATGGTGGATAATCCTCTTTTCTTTGATGAATTCAAGGACTCAACTTCTGCTTTAGTAATCTGAATCAAGGCAAATTTTACCGGATTTCCTTCATGGATTAAATCAACCTGTTGGTCAAAGGCTGGTATCTCTTCAAAGAGATTTAAACTTTTCATTTTCCTTAGATTCTCCTTTGTCATAGGAATTCTCTGGACAAATTGGAAAAATTGGGAAACAATAAATCCAGTTCTGTTATTGAAAAACAGATCGAATACTGTTTGATCAAGAGGTATGAATAGTCCAACCAATATAAAATCTTCTGTAATATTAGGAAGTTGCTCAATAGTTACCGGGTGCTTGTATCTATTCATAATTCCGACAGGAATCTGAATAGCATTCTGATCCCAGAATATTTGTATGATCTGAATTAGTTCCCGATCAGCACCCATGGCTGAGGATTCGGGCATATCCACAATGTCCTCATCGATATCAATTGGGACATCAGTTGTAGGAGAGTCATCATCCTGGGATTGATCATTTAAATTTCTAGGATAGAGGTCCAACATACTGAGACGAGTAACTCTCATGGATTCAACTTCTTGATCGTCCGTGTTGAGAGTTATTGATTGAATGTCTGTCACTAAATTAACCTGGTTCTTAATGTACGATTCGATTATCGAATCGTAATAAGCCCTATTGACTCCATTACAATTGTTGATGCTTCCCACACCTTTGTAATCCTTGAGAGTTGTATCATGAAATACACGTATCTTTAAGTTGAGGCATAAGTAAGAGAGATTTGGTAGATTTCTAGCAATACCAGGGTATTTGAGTCCGAAGAGAACGTCGTTCCCCACTTCTTGGAAGTATTCTTTCATCAACGCGAGTTCCACTTTTAGGGTTGGGCTCTTACTAAGAAGAGCGTCCCACGGGAAGTCTTCCAGCTTCCCCATCATCTCCCATATCACAGACAAACTGGTGAGATTCCTGTTCGCCACCTGCTCTCCAAGAGGCATAATAATTGGATTGTTGACTTCTCTTAACACCTTATGCCAATTCGAGAACATTAATTCATACGTGCATCTATTCGAGTTGACTTGATATACGATAGCTGACCAAATTCTCTTTATAATTTCTGGGCTCTCGAGGTTATCAAGAAGTTCTGTTCCCTTCGGGACAAGATTTGGAAGACGTTTCGATAAAAATGACAGAGTGCAGTTTCCAGTTTTAGCTACTGCTGCTGAGAACATGAAAAACGTTGATTCGAGATTGGCTTTTTTACTGTCGGACCCCATTAAAAACTTTGTGTAGCCATCTACCGCCCGATCAATATCCTCATTTGTAGCAATTCCTTCCTTGGATCTAGTGATAATGGCCTCTAAGTCAGCACAATACGGAGTAACTAAGGATGCTTGTATCGGAATACTCTTTAGACCTTTACCAATCAGATAATAAACTCTGGTATTTCTTTTGTAAACTGACCGGTGCTCCCTTCCAGAGAAGAGATCGGAGTACAAGTCTGCAATAAAGCATGCTGCAGTTATATCCTCGTCCCAGGTAAATTCATCGGCTTTTCCTAAGGAGATGAGACTGCACAAAATCAAATCCCGACATCCGAAGTATTCAGTGTCTTGGAGTGAATGCTCTATTCCGGTAAAGAAGTGATGGAGTCCACATGCATACTCTGGGACTTCCTCAGACGTGAATATTTGAACCCATCCCACTGGAACTTTAAAATCACGTGAGGATGGTGGTATGATCAAAGGAAATATTAGCATTAAGTTATAATTGTTGTTATTCTAAAGGCGCAATAAAGATAGAAATTCAACTTTAGTAACAAACAAGAAAAGTTTTGCAGAGACTTATAATATTAAGTGCGTTGTTTGAAAAGCAAGACAGACATTCTTTGCAGATTCTTGCGGATCTTTTATTATAAATAGATTTGTTCGTGACTATGAATGATATTGTAATATATAGATTAAGTTAAGTTTGTACAACAGGTAATTACAACTTTGGATCTTTAACAATTGTGTTTTATTCAACAAACCAAGTTGATTATTAACAGTCAAGCGAGCGTTCATAAAAACAATCACCCTAATTGGCCCAGTCTTTTCGTAAGTTTGGATAGCATTTCAAATTAGAAAATTTGAAGTGCGTTCTGGAGGAACTTGGCGCGCAACTAACAAATTAGCTGCCCGTCAAATCTTTCCATTTGTTTTTTTTTTTTTAATGATTTTTTATGTGCAATTTTGTTTATGTATCAAAAATAACTAATAACTATGTCAGATTAATCCTACATTTGTACTGAATATGTCTTTTATAATCACTATGGGGGCAGATACGCTGGGATTTAAACTAACTTACAAGCTAAAACTTCATTAATGAACTTTATGAATACTCTGCTTCATCATTATTTCTTTATTTTTCGAGGTTTCTTTGGTGCTCTCTTCCCCTTGGCGGGACCGGAATCCTCCTCTATGGTGGATAATCCTCTTTTCTTTGATGAATTCAAGGACTCAACTTCTGCTTTAGTAATCTGAATCAAGGCAAATTTTACCGGATTTCCTTCATGGATTAAATCAACCTGTTGGTCAAAGGCTGGTATCTCTTCAAAGAGATTTAAACTTTTCATTTTCCTTAGATTCTCCTTTGTCATAGGAATTCTCTGGACAAATTGGAAAAATTGGGAAACAATAAATCCAGTTCTGTTATTGAAAAACAGATCGAATACTGTTTGATCAAGAGGTATGAATAGTCCAACCAATATAAAATCTTCTGTAATATTAGGAAGTTGCTCAATAGTTACCGGGTGCTTGTATCTATTCATAATTCCGACAGGAATCTGAATAGCATTCTGATCCCAGAATATTTGTATGATCTGAATTAGTTCCCGATCAGCACCCATGGCTGAGGATTCGGGCATATCCACAATGTCCTCATCGATATCAATTGGGACATCAGTTGTAGGAGAGTCATCATCCTGGGATTGATCATTTAAATTTCTAGGATAGAGGTCCAACATACTGAGACGAGTAACTCTCATGGATTCAACTTCTTGATCGTCCGTGTTGAGAGTTATTGATTGAATGTCTGTCACTAAATTAACCTGGTTCTTAATGTACGATTCGATTATCGAATCGTAATAAGCCCTATTGACTCCATTACAATTGTTGATGCTTCCCACACCTTTGTAATCCTTGAGAGTTGTATCATGAAATACACGTATCTTTAAGTTGAGGCATAAGTAAGAGAGATTTGGTAGATTTCTAGCAATACCAGGGTATTTGAGTCCGAAGAGAACGTCGTTCCCCACTTCTTGGAAGTATTCTTTCATCAACGCGAGTTCCACTTTTAGGGTTGGGCTCTTACTAAGAAGAGCGTCCCACGGGAAGTTTCCAGCTTCCCCATCATCCCCCCATATCACAGACAAACTGGTGAGTTTCCCTTTTCCCCACCTGCTCTCCAAGAGGCATAATAATTGGATTGTTGACTTCTCTTAACACCTTATGCCAATTCGGGGAACATTAATTCATACGTGCATCTATTCGAGTTGACTTGATATACGATAGCTGACCAAATTCTCTTTAAAATTTTGGGCTCTCGAGGTTATCAAGAAGTTCTGTTCCCTTCGGGACAAGTTTTGGGAAGACGTTTCGATAAAAATGACAGGGGATTTTCCCCAGTTTTACCCACTGCTGCTGAGAACATGAAAAACGTTGATTCGAGATTGGCTTTTTTACTGTCGGACCCCATTAAAAACTTTGTGTAGCCATCTACCGCCCGATCAATATCCTCATTTGTAGCAATTCCTTCCTTGGATCTAGGGGATAATGGCCTCTAAGTCAGCACAATACGGAGTAACTAAGGATGCTTGTATCGGAATACTCTTTAGACCTTTACCAATCAGATAATAAACTCTGGTATTTCTTTTGTAAACTGACCGGTGCTCCCTTCCAGAGAAGAGATCGGAGTCCAAGTCTGCAATAAAGCATGCTGCAGTTATATCCTCGTCCCAGGTAAATTCATCGGCTTTTCCTAAGGAGATAAACTGCACAAAATCAAATCCCGACATCCGAAGTATTCAGTGTCTTGGAGTGAATGCTCTATTCCGGTAAAGAAGTGATGGAGTCCACATGCATCCGGGGTTTTTCCCCTCAGACGTGAATATTTTGAACCCATCCCACTGGAACTTTAAAATCACGTGAGGATGGTGGTATGATCAAAGGAAATATTAGCTTAAGTTATAAATTGTTGTTATTCTAAAGGCGCAATAAAGATGAAATTCAACTTTAGTAACAAACAAGAAAAGTTTTGGAGACTTTATAATATTAAGTGCGTTGTTTGAAAAGCAAGACAGACATTCTTTGCAGATTTTTTCGGATCTTTTATTATAAATAGATTTGTTCTGACTATGAATGATATTGTAATATATAAATTAAGTTAAGTTTGTACAACAGGTAATTACAATTTTGGGGTCTTTAACAGTTGTGTTTTATTCAACAAACCAAGTTGATTATTAACAGTCAAGCGAGCGTTCATTAAAAAAAAAACCCCAATTGGCCCAGTCTTTTTTTTTAAATTTTTTGGGGGGCATTTCAAATTGAAAATTTGAAGTGCGTTCTGGAGGGGAAAAAGGCGCGCAAAACAAATTAGCTGCCCCCAAATTTTTTTCCATTTGTTTTTTTTTTTAAAATTTTTTTTTTTTGCAATTTTGTTTATGTATCAAAAAAAACTGATAACTATGTCAGATTAATCCTACATTTGTACTGAATATGTCTTTTATAATCACTATGGGGGGAGATACGCTGGGATTTAAACTAACACAAGCTAATACTTCATTAATGTTTTTTTAATACTCTGCTTCCATTATTTCTTTATTTTTCGAGGTTTTTTTTGGTGCTCTCTTCCCCCTTTTGGGGGGAAACCCGGGAAATTTTCCCCCATGGTGGGGTAATCCTCTTTTCTTTTTTTTAATTCAGGGGCTCAACTTCTGCTTTTTTCTGAATCAAAAGGGGGAAATTTTTGGATTTCCTTCATGGATTAAATCAACCTGTTGGTTTTTTAAAAGGGGGGGGATGTCTTCAAAGAGATTTAAACTTTTCATTTTCCTTAGATTCTCCTTTTTTCATAGGAATTCTCTGGACAAATTGGAAAAATTGGGAAACAATAAATCCAGTTTTTGTTATTGGGGAAAAAAAAATCGAATACTGTTTGATCAAGAGGTTTAATAGTCCAAACCCCAAAAAAAAATCTTCTGTAATATTAGGAAGTTGCTCAATAGTTACCGGGTGCTTGTATTTTATTCATAATTCCGACAGGAATCTGAAAAAGCATTCTGATCCCAGAATATTTGTATGATCTTAAAATTTGTTCCCATCAGCACCCCCCGGGTGAGGATTCGGGCATATCCACAATGTCCTCATCGATATCAATTGGGGGTCAGTTGTAGGAGAGTCATCATCCTGGGATTGATCATTTAAATTTCTAGGATAGAGGTCCAACATACTGAGACGGGAACTCTCTGGTTCAACCAAAACGT
>JAHBCN010018662.1:0-16997 GCA_019359885.1 Listronotus oregonensis
TAATATCTCAAAAACTACAACAGCTATTAAAAAATTTATATAACCACAAATTAAGAAATTAATTTTTTTATAAAAAAAAGTTATTAAAAGTTTTTGGATTGGATAAATAGTAAGATTAAAAATTTAACCCTAACTTCAAAGTAGGTAATCTCAAATGTTCAATTTTTTCATTATAACTCGAAGAGTATTGTTTTTGGGAAAAGGGGTGTAACTTAAATTAAGGTCTTGTTAATAACTTTTTCTAAAAAATTTCTTGTAGTTTTTTTTTAGGGGGGAAAACTTTGATAAAAATGTAATTTTTTTTTTAAATTTAAAAAAATAGCCATAAACTTTTTTTGATAGGCAATACATGTCAAATTAATTCGTCTGTGTTTGAAATTTAACAAAAAAAAAAAAAATTTCATTCGGTTATCAGTTAGGTCGATTTTTTGGATCCTCCACTATTTAGAGGTAATAAACTGAACAATATTTTTGGTGCGTCCATCCAATATTATTTTATTACACTTGTTTTCCAACTCAGGTTTAAGACACTGAAAACTGGAGTAAAGAGTATAATCGTCAGCAAAACTATAAAGATTTTTTGTGGAAATGATCGTTGGTGTGAAGAAGAAAAAGAGTTGGTGCCGGTACTGAACCCTATGACACCCAGCATTAACTATGGTTAAAAGGAAAAAAAACACGTTTTAATATATTTTTTTATAATATTTTGATTTCCTAAGATTTTATCTTGGGCCAAGATTAAATTGAGTTGAAAAATTAAAATTTAAGCGCAGTAAATTGTTTCTATTTTTTTGTATGTTTGAAAGTGACTTAAAACCTCAAAATATGTTGTAATATATCTGTAAAAAAACAACAGTTGTTGGATGTACGAGGTGGCAGGTATGTTTTTGCTGAAAACCCTTTAGAAAGGTGTATATGTCACAGGGGTATTGAATAATCTGGCTTTTTGCAAAAAGACCAGGCGTTTTGCAAAATGCTGGCGTTCTGAACAATTAAAAACATTTCTGTAACGAGCCTTGCTATTTTAGGCGTTTTGCAAAATGGCTAACCAGAGCTAGGCGGATTAAACATTTACCATAACTTCAAAGTAATAATTATGGTACTAGCAGAAACTATATTGTAAATGAGAAATTAAGTGCACTCTTAAAAAAATGTACCGCCTAGCCTACCTCTATAATTTGATCTTGGGGCTATAGTTTCTTCGTAGAATTTACTGGTTTTTTGGATTAATTTAAATGTATTCCTTTACAATAATCATACTTGATATTGTCCTCAAAAGTAGGGTCATAGGATAGGTGATTTTATCCATTCTCTTTTACTTTTAAAAGGTAATAAAACAGAAAAAATGTCTTGGTTAATATCGTAAATAAAAATAATCATACTTTTTTGGTTAGAAAAACCGCTAAATGTAGGTTTAACGTTTTTTGAAATCTGCCCAGTCATTTGTAACAAAAATGACATAGTTGTTCAATCCCCCGCTCTATTGGTCATTTTGCAAAACACCTAATAGCCAGGCTCGTTGCAGAAATGTATTTCATTGTTCAAAACGCCGGCATTTTGCAAAACACCTAGCCTTTTTGCAAAAAGTCGGATTATTCAATACGCCTGCAACATATATAACAAGAATCGAGATATGTTTTCTCTTAGAAGGGTAACGAACATTTGTTACATATAAAAGATGAAAAAAAAATCAAAAAAAAAACATTTAAATTATTTAAATCGCCCGTAAGTTTGTAAGTGTTCATCGCAGAAAAATATTTTAAAAAGATAAAAATTTCGTAACTAAATTTCCTACAACTAGGACAAGTAAGAAATCGCAAAATTTATTAGGCGTGTTGCAAAATAGCAATAAACAAAAAAGGATTTTTTTGCCTTTATTTTTTAAATCTTAGAAACATCATGCCAAATTTCTATAAAATCAGTCCAATTCTTTTTGCACAATAATTTTGCTGTCCAATTTCGTTTAAAAAAATTGACAATTTAGCAAAGTAGGAAAAGTAGAATACTGAACCTAGATATTTGATTTTTATTTTACATGTACGTACATGATCGTTGTTTAATAATTGTTTAAACAATTTTTGTTTAACGAATGCAACAAAAAATATTTTTCGCTCTGAAATCATTCTAAGTAAAATATAAAATAAGATAATAAATCCATATAAACTCTGTACGGGGAAGTTGTTATTTAATATTGTTTATAAATTTGCCTTAAACGCCGGTCAACTTTGGCAACCTGTGTTTTGTCAACCAATCGACCGATTGACGATTACGATTAAAAAAAGCGTTTTTACGAGTACTCTCAAACCATATTTGCAATAAAATGTTTTATTTAAAATTTGTATAGGTAGTCAATTTGTTTTTAAGCATATTTTTTATAACTTTAAACAATTGCTGGGGACGCCCAAATAATTCGATTTTCATTTTTAAAAAAGCTTTTAAAGCTTGAGATCTGTAGTATATGTGAAAAAAATATATCTAGGTTTAATATTCTGGACTACACTTACTTTGCAAAATTGTCAATTTTTCCCAAACAAAATTAGATTGCAAATTATTATGCAAAAACTATTAAACCAAACTTAATGAAATTTAACGTGATTTTTAACCATCGTATAATGATGTTCTCTTGGCCGAATATGGAGTTCCTTAAAAAATCTAAAATTCTATACTACGCTTTTTTGCCTTTATTGTTTTTTTATTGCTTTTTTGCAACAAATGTAATTCATATTGCAATCTTATAGGAAATTTAATAAGAACACTTTTTTCCTCTACAATTATTTTACGACTAATTTATACAAAGGTATAAGCGATTGAAGTAAAAAAGACGATTTTTACACTTTGAGAGGAAGCATATCTTGATTTCTGTTACACAAATCTTTATGAAGGGTTTCCAGCAAAGTCGGAGGTATTAGGGGTTAAAATTTTTACAGTTTAAAAATAAATTTTGCATACACTTTTTACTTATCCGTAAAATGTTAGTACATTCAATTTAGTTTAATTAAATTCAACTTAAATATTGATTAAATAACTAAAAAAACCCAGAGCAAATCATATTTTTTGTCCATTACTAAACTGATTTCCGCTTCATCTGCCAACAATACATTACCCCTCCCGGGTTTGGGGGTTTAAAAATCAAGTGGAAAGAAATGTTCCTACTTTCCCCCTTAAAATTTCATTTCGTCGGCATCATGAAATTGGTTGCATACCAAAACATTCATTCTAACTCCTCCCGCAGGTAGTTTTAGTGAAAATAAAAATAATGCCTTCGACAGTCTATTAAATACAGACCGAATATTTTTAGTCTGGCGTCAACTTCTCTTAATTTATTTTTATCTTTATAGAATATACCGTATATACGGTGGCAACCATTTAATTTATGTATATATATATCTATATATATATATATATATATATATATATATATATATATATATATATATATATATATATATATATATATATATATATATATATATATATAGATATATATATATATATATATATATATATATATATATATATATATATATATATATATATATATATATATATATATATATATATTATGAGCAGATTTGATCTTGATTTTTTCGATCCGAACCCGACCTACCACCTTATATAGCAATATTGTAATGATCATGCAAGAAAAACGATTTTTTATTTTTTTAAGCAAAAACTGTGCATAGGATTAAAAAGAAATCAAATAATTAAATTAGCAGAAATGATTATGAAATTCAAAAATATTTTTTATTTTAAGAGAAAGTAGTGGCGTACCACCAATATCTGCCAAAATAGGAAGGTCAAATTCCGTACGAACGCCACTGGTGGAAATAATAAACAAAAATGATTCACCTAAAAATGGTTTTTGATACATAGTACATATATGCAAAATTTCATTAAAATATCTAAAGTGGTATTACAGATATTAATAATAAATTATTTATTTTTTGAAAAAATTACCAACCATAATATTTTATTTCTCGTAAACAGTTAATTTTATCGATGTCAGTCAAAAATACCTTTGTTTTGATTTAAGGATAAAGCTATACAAAGAAATAAAATTGTTGAGCCTTTATCATACAGGGTGTCAAAAAACTGTTTTTATTGTGTCAGAGCTAGTCCGTCCCTGGCAAACTAAATAAGCAATATGATTTAATGGGTTTATATATATATATATATATATATATATATATATATATATATATATATATATATATATATATATATATATATATATATATATATATATATATTATTATATATATATATATATATATATATATATATATATATATATATATATATATATATATATATATATATATATATATATATATATATATATATATATATATATATATATATATATATATATATATATATATATATATATATATATATATATATATATATATATATATATATTAGACTGGCCCGTTTTTTTTCACGATGTCTTTATTTTTTGAGGCCATTCTTAAAAACGTTCGAATGCGCCTAAAAACTCATTTCCCAAAATTTGGTTGCAAAATTAGAAATTTTACCCGGTGCGAGTCTCCGTTCTTTGCAAAATGTCTTACTATTGTTTCAGAGCTTGTTTAAGAAGATATCAAGAAAAGATGCAGTAAAAAAGTGACGCGATCATGAATAATTTTATGTTTTGGAGATCGCTAAACACGATCCAATCATTAGTTTTCTCCTCCAATTAAGATCCTCTATATATGGAATACGGAAACCAAAGGCATTCCTGGTTCTTGAAAAATTCACCATGAATTGAATTTTGTGTTATATCTCCTGTCTTGCGTATATAGAGGATTTAACACTAAACTTATAAAACTCTTTAATAATAATGACATTAAAATAGCAAAAAAATGCCTCAAAACTGGTTCCATTTTATTACTAAAACTAAAACTCCAATAGATAACAAAAGAATCTTATAACGTGGTATCAAATTCCATGCCGTGAATGTGATCTAGTCTACATAGGACATACATGCAGAAATCTAATTGGTCGTATCACTTCCTACTCATAAAAGTGACACTTGAAGAATATTTCTTTCTTGTGCACTCTCTCAACATGTAAACACTGCTGGACACGCTATGGACTGGCAGAATGCAAGAATTTTAGATAGAGCTGACAATTGGTACAAGAGAACTCCTAGAAATGGTACATATTTACTTACAACCAAAATCTATGAATAAAAGAGGTGATATCAAAATCTTAGCTCCATTTATAATTATATTCCTCTCGTACGCAAAAAAACAACAACAATATTTCGTTAGATTCAATAATAAGCATCTGAACTTTGCATTTTGTAGGTACATACATATTACATTCTATTAATTTAAACCTTTGTAATGGTATTCATTTTTTAAATACAATAATGTATCTGCAAACTCTTAGTGTGAGCAGTGTATAAATAATTGCCTTAATTGTGAGCAGTGTATAAATAATTACCTAGGCACCACGACAGATGGCTCTGTCAGTTATGCAAGATGCGGCCTACTTGGATCAAATCTTAGTAATCCAAAAGTTTTTAAAATCATTATATCAAAATTCTTACTTCTTGTTCAACTGACAGCGCTCATTGGTCGTTAAGTTTTAAACCATACTTGTTTTTGTAAGTTTTTTAACTATAAATTCTTTTGCTTTATTATATTTCTTTCACTCTGTAAAGTCTTGTTAGTAACACGGTGGCAACGATCCACGTGCTAAAAAACTAAGTTAAAGTCAATGTAGTTTAAGAGGAATGTGAATGAAGTTTTGTTCTTCATTGCTATTAACCTGTTTCATGTTTTCAACTCACATATGGTAAGAACTTTGTAAAAGAGAGAATTATTTTGTTGGTTTTCACTAACAAGAATAATTTTCTTTTTATTTTTAGATTGTCCTGATGATGGAAAAAAGTTTTTCCGAAAGCTCGACTTTTTCAATAAAGAGTTAATTACTTAAAGTGGCCTTTCAATTGACTGCATTTCCACTACTCTGGTTTCAGATTTTTTTCTATATATATATATATATATATATATATATATATATATATATATATATATATATATATATATATATATATATATATATATATATATATATACAAGGGTGATTCACGTTGAGTGTCCTATTAAAAGTTCTGGAGAACCAAAAACAAACTTTTTATAGAATTTGGCACACTTTCATAAAAGATAATAAGCTACATTTTAAAAATATTTTGGTAAGTGCAGCGTTGCCAGATCTAACCGAAACCGATGGCAACATTGTAATTTTTTAAATAGAACATCCCACTTTTTATTGCATATTCGGATTCTACACAGAACTCTAAGTAATTTTTTGTTAACATCTTCCTATACCTATATCTTACGGTTTTTGAGAAAATAATTAATTACTATTTTTTTAAACATCACCGTGTCAAAAAACATATTTGGTGCCAACCAGCTCGATACTAAAATTTTTTTTTTTGGGGGTTAGACAATGCATGTCTTTAAAAGATCTTCATGCTATTTACAATATATATAAAAGTGTAAAAATGTTTTACCGATATTAAAAAAACCTTACTTTTTGTCCCCTTTACTTTTTTTATCCCATTATCGAATAGATCAAAAATTTTCCCAAAAATGCCCAAACATGTTTCTATACCCATCTGCCACCGTTTTTTAAATACGGAATTTTAATTTTCTAAGCTTTTTGGGCCTTAATAATTAAACAAAATAAAAAATTTTTAATTTTATATGTCAATTATTATGAGAATTTAAAATAAAACTTCCAAGCCTACAAAGTTATTGAAAATTTTGTGGTTTATTGTAGATGGTATTTAAAAACAGGAAAAAATTTAAATTGGTTTTTTTAAAAAAACGGTAAAAAAAAATATAAAACATGTATGATTTTGTGGGTAAATTTTTTTGGTCTTTTAAAAATTTTTGGAAAAAAATATATATTGTATTAAAAAAAAGGGGTTTTAATCATTATCTAATATCGGCAAAAATGCAATTTTTTGGGACTTTTGTAAGACATTTTGTGAAAAACATGAAGATCTTTAAAACATGCATTGTCTAACAAAAAAAATTTCTGGTACCCAAATTTTCGGGGGGCCCAAATATTAACCCTTTTTTTTTGCTGTGAGGGTTTTAAAAAAAAGGTAATTAATTTTTTTCCCAAAAAACCGTAAGATATAGGTATGGAAGATGTTAACCAAAATTACTTGAGTTCTGTGTAAAAATAATTAAAGCAATAAAAAGTGGGATTTCTATTTAAAATTCAATTTGCCATCGGTTTCGTTAGATCTGGCGGGTTTTACTTTTCCAAAAAATTTTTTTGTAACTTTTTTACCTTTTTTTGAGGGGGAAATCCAAGTTTGTTTCTTGGGTTTTCAGGACTTTTTTAAAAGGACATAACGGGGAAAATTTATATATATATATATATATATATATATATATATATATATATATATATATATATATATATATATAACTGGCAATAGAAATGACTACAATAGAGCATAAACAATGTATATAGGAGTTTATCCAAATACGTGGAAAATTTGGGGATAGCGGGAAAAAAAGATGAAGTATGGATTATGAGAGCTACCAAGAAGTGGATGTTAAGTTCAAAACCATTTTTCTGAGGGAAAGGCCAGATCTGTTTATCCAGAAACCGAAAACTATACGATTTAATATTTTTTAAATTAGCCAATACATAAAAGAGATTTTATGGTGGTGGGGACGACATCATTTCGGGCTGTTTTTGCTTAAAAAGGGGGCTGGGTGGTTCAGTTGATACTAACAAAACCCCCTCTAACTCGCGATTTATAATCTCTTTACCATTTAAAAAAAATTTTTGTCCATCCATTTTTTTAATTTTACTATATTTTAAGAAATAAAAATCACAAAGTTATACCTTTTTTAAGTAGAGGAAAAAAGCGTTTCTTGATTTCACTCTTCTGGTCATCGAAAAATAAAAAGATTTGATTCTTTATTAGTAAAATCTTATGGTAGAAACCAGGAAAAAATTAAAAAAATATATATAAAAATTGGCAAAAAGGGGTTTCTCAAAAAAAAAGGGTTTTTTTAGTTATTTGTTAACTTTTTCGAATTTTTTAAAATAAAATTCAAAAAAATTTTTATTTTTTGTTGGTTCCTTCCATAAAAAATTCATGCTAACTTTTGAGAAAATCGGTTAATTAAAACTGGGATTTGTAACAAACGTTTTAAAAATAGTTTCGAAAAAAAGCGTTTAAAAAGGTTAAGTTTCAGGTAGTCCAACAGATAGAACAGTACATATTACTTACATTTCTTTAATCAGCGATACCAGCAGCACTTCTTCCTTCTTTTAAAGCACTTGAAGTACAAAACTCAGTACTTTGGATTCTAGCTTCATTGCGTCTAACAACAACTTAGGTATAACTTTTTAAAATAATTCGATTTTCCAAAAACCCTTTTAAGAAGATATTCTTGGATATCTGAACTATTAAAATATGATTTTTATTTTTTTTTTTAAATTTCTAGACTAAATAATAAAAGAAATATGGGAAAACATCTAAAAAAACCCCTACATTTTTTTTATTTTTTTACTTTCAAAATGTGTTTTGCCCAAACCTTGGTTTTAAAGCTAGAAATTTTTACAAAAAAGATAATTTTAATGTTTTTTAAACATGTTTAATGTTTGTTATTAAAGAAGGAACATGATGATGTAAATCATTTCCAGACAAGGATTTTCAGCGAATTGAGAGCTCTTTAATATATCATGTTAGTAAAAAGAACTTGGCTCTTCAAAAAATTTGCTATATAGAAGTAGTTCTGGGAGTTTATTTTGCTTTAAGGATAAATGATGCAGAAACACTAAACTCTATCTTTACATATTTCCTAATTATAAAAATATATATTATGGGGCAGTTTTAGGGTATAAAAATTTTTGATTTCAACTCGCACCTGTAGTACTTTAGTGGATTCTAATGTTAAAAGAGAAGGATTGACTTAGATATTTAGTTGAAACTCGAACCTAAATACATGGTTTGACAATGGTAAGAGAGAGAGAAATTGATAAAATTAGACTGAAGGACTGACCGGTCCAGTGCACTATTTGTTTTCAATATCAATCTTTTTATGAAAATGATAAAAGAGAAGCCATCATTTCTTGGACAAAAAAAGATAGAAACCTAGAAAATTCGGGGTTTAGGCTACACTGTATATTGTGTTGCAACACGTCCACTCTGGCGGTTAGGATTATATCTTTATTTACAACTGTCAGACAGCGGTTTCTTCTTTTAATAATTGCAGAGTGTAGATATTACAAAGAAAAATTTCACTTAAGTATTTTCTAGAAGCTATAAGGAGAAACAAAATTTAAAGTTATTTGAAAGTTTGAATGGTGAAAGGGTCTTATTACTTAAAATTAAGACTAAACGCGTTTCTTTTACCTATGAAGATATAAAATTGCTTACTTATACCTTAGATGTGAGTCCGATGGAGCTCAGTAACCAGGTACTACCCTTTTAAGGTATATGCCTTACTACACCGACTGTAATATTAAAATTCCGGCAAACAGCACTAATATTCATACCCAAAAATATAAGCAGCGCTGCTATAAAAACATCTCTCCAGATACTAAAATTGTTAGAACAGCTTCCAAAAATCGTATGGTTGTGTATCATTTATTTAACTGATCACAAGAACTCGACATTAAAATGTTTTTAAGTAAACTTTAAGTTTTTTTATGTTAATTAAAAATTTTTGTAAAAAAAGAAAAAAATATTAAAGTAAATAGGAAACTAGATGGTAGATATTTTACCCTCACGAAAGAGCAAGATAGGAGGAAAAATTTCTAAGAAGACAGAAACACTTTAATGACTTCGGTTGATTTTCAAATGGTTTAAAAAAAAAAAATTTAAAAAAAAAGGTTTTTGGAAGAAGTTTATCCACCATACGCCATTTCAATTTTAAAAAAAGGATTAGTAATTTTGGGGGGTATGTTTTTTAAAAAAAAATGGTTAATACATTGTTTAACTTATTTAAGGCAGATTTATATCACTCAAATTGCTACCAAACTAAATGATTTTGATGTGGATAATGGATTGGGGAAACTTCTCAATCTAACTAAAACTTTTCCATAGGGGCAGCAACATTCTTAGGTGAACAAATACTTGGACTTAAAAGTAAGGTTATTGATAGTGATATGTATTTTAGGGTTTAAGATATTAAGGCATTGACAACGTGTGGTCACTTTTATGATTATAAAAACAGAATAATTTCATTTGAAAACAGGCCTCTACTTAAACCTAAAAAATTGGCTATATATACTAGCGATGGCGTTTTGTCAAACGGAAAAAGATGATGTGGTTAAGTGCAATTACTGTTATGTGGAATTTATTGATTAAAAAAAGGGTGACGATGATCAAAACCACAGCACAAGGGCAAACCAGGGAAGGATCTGAAACAAAACGGGGGAAATGGGGAAATTCAGTAGAATTTGACATGGAAAAGCATAAGGGGCCCATCAAAAAAAGAAGGAAGAACTATGAAAAGTAGAAAAACCTAAGGTGGGGTTGCAAAAGGGCACGATACCTAAGAGGACACCACAAAGTAGGCTCCCTACAGGGGGCCCCAAATTGCAGAATTGCGACGAGGGGAAGAAACGCCCCATGTGCGAATGTGAAGCATTGTCCCAAAGACAGGCATTATTTGGGGAACCAAAAAGCCCACAGGAATATATCAACCAACCAGTCTCGGGGTTATACAGACTTTGAAGGAACAAAAAAAGGGAGGATTGGAAAAAATTTTAGGCCGCCCAAACTGCGCTGCCTGGGGGTGAATCAAGACGCTCCGGGGAAGAAGAAGGAAAGGGGACAACCGGAATAGGGTATATAAAAAAGTCAAATACCCTACTTTTAAACATTTTGGGCGTTCGGGAATAGAAAAAAACTTTAAAAAATTTGGGAAAAAAAAAAGGCTTTATTAACCTGTTCTAAAATCAAATAACACCCTTTTTTCAATTCTTTTATTTTGATTTAAATATTAAATTTTTTTTTTAATCAAAAAGTTAAAAAAAACAAACAGGACTGCTTTAACTCATTAATTCTTTAACCATGACAGTGTTTAATTCGTCTTACATTCTCCTAGTTGCATTGCATAAAATTTTTTTTCGTCTATCCACGAAAAATATTTCTAAATTTTGGGAAAACCCAAAAACTTTTGAAACGGTACATGGACAAAAATGGATGAACTGCCTAATAATGACCAAACACCTGTTTTCAGTAGATTAGAAATATCCACAGCAGTTACTTTTCTACGCTACAAAATCAAATTTCTATACCATGATGAAACTTTACGAGAAACTCCATACTGGCAAACATTGATCAGCGAATACAAGAATAGCACAAGTTCTATGGTTTTGGAAGATTGTAATATTTCTTTACTTATCTTTATAGCTATAGTTTTGAGTTTAATTTTATTTAAAATGCTGGATATGTTAAATAAAAGCTAACGTACAAAGTGCTCCATATTCGACACTTTTATAGGGTATCTCCGTATTTTTTATTAATACCAAAAAAGTAATAAGGACGTCATCTGCTCTTTTTGCTTCAAACCTAAAACTGTAAAGCTAAAATTTAAAAATTTTTGCTCGCTTTAGTGTTACGGGAAGAAATAAAAAAAGTTGTCAGTTTTTGAATGATCCTACATTTTTTTAGTTAAAAGAGATACAGAAAAATATTTATACACAAGTTTCTTTATATTATATTATTATTATTGAATAATTTGCCTTTTTAAAATATGTACACAGAGTCAGTTACCGGACTTAACCTCATTTTTTAAATAAAATACACCATATATTTTAAGGTCTGTTTGTTATTAAGTTCAGAGTAGGACGAAGTAGATAAGTGTAGGATTGAAAAGTGGAACTAAGTGTAAATAAGTTCCGTATTTGATTTTTATAAAAACGCGTTTTAGACTTATTTCAGAAATACAAAATGGCTTTATGGTTATGTTTATTAATAAATAAATTTAAGTCTTTTAGTAAAAATGCATCTAACTGTACTACTTCGAGATTTAGAGTTATTAAGTAAAAACTAGTTAACACCAGAATTCATCCAAACACCTAGTCCTATATTACACTGACGATAACAAACGGTTTATTGACAAAATAGTGTAAAATTTCTGAATAACAAAGAGACCTTTAATCTTTAAAGGTAGCATAATAAATTATTTTTCAAAAATATAACACGCCCTGGATGATATTGGTTTTCTATGCGATTTATTAAAACTTTATTGCTTTAAACCACAGTAGGCTATGAAACAAAAGCTAATATCCTAGAAATGAATTATTAACATTTTGAAAAATTTTATAAAATATCAGTTTGTACTAAAAGCGGAAAAAAGAAAAGATGAACAAAATTTAAATTTTGTTTGCTATCCGAAAAGACGACAACCATTTAAACATATACAGGGCGATTCATGAGAAAATGTCAATACTTCAGGTACGTATTCAGTATATTTCGAATAAAAAGTATTTAAATACTCACTTAAGAAACCGTTAGATAGGAACCCAACTCTATTAGGTGGCCACCATGATCCCCGAATTTAACACAACCAGAAGTGTTTAAAAATAAAATTTATATAGTAATATAGAATTCGTGAGGTTCTTGCAGAAATAAAACCATTACACATTATGAATACCTTAAAATCCCTTCGAAAAAAAGATGTTAGAGAGCTTTGAAAACCACAGAGATGCGACCGAACATTTTCGATAATATCCGTAATTTTTCCCTTAATCTAAATCTTTGATTTTATTTCAAATTTTTCTATATTTTTTTAATGTACTTTCTTGCACCAACTATTTGTATGTTAAAATATATTGCGTAATGTCTTTTCAGTTACAGTTTAACATAGTTTTGTTTCTAGGATATTAGCTATTGTTTCATAGCCTACTGTGGTTTTAAGTTATAAACTTTTAATAAATCGCATAGAAAACCAATATTATTTATGGTGTGTTATACTTTAAAAAGAGAATTAAATATACAGGGTATTCCATTTAAAAAAATGAAGATAGGTCCGATAATTTTTTTTTACCTGGCACAATTAGTGTAAACAAACTTTTGTTTAAAACATTTTTCTGTATCTCTTTTCACCAAGAAAATATAGGGTTAATCCAAAATTGACAATTATTTTTCCTCGTATTTCTTCAGCGATATCTTAATTATTTTAAGTTTTGACTCAAAACGAGCACATGACCTGTTAATGTTACTTTTTTAATAGCATAAAAATTACGAAGATAACCTATAAAAGTGTCGAAAATGAGGCACCTTGTACATTAAATATTTCAATTAATTACCTTTGGTTCATCGATTATTAATATTTCAAATAAAATTGGCATTAACCTTTCGCCACTTTATGAGATGAATATTTAGCAACTAGGTACCACACCATTAGAGTAAATCATACTTTTCGCAACCAGCAAGTAGCATTTATTATTTTTTTATAACTAGTTTTAAAAACAATGAGATTATTTTGGGAATTTTTAATTATTGCAAGCAATTAATTTTACATTATATGTAATGCAATAATTTGTTTAAATAAATTTTTAATTTATGAGATAATTACAGTGTTTCTCTTCGAAGGTTTTTATGCGTATAATAATTCGAAATATATGTTTGTCAGAATAATCTTAATAATTATTTTGACAGATGATAAATACCTGATGACATTTTACCTAAAGAGATTGGTTCGCTTTGATATTAGTCCAGGAAACGAACCATTTGCCTTCAAATGACTGTAGGTAGGGAATAGTCCAAGGATCAAAATCTATATCATGCCGAAGGGCGCCTTTTTTCCCTTTGGGGGGGTTGCCAAACCATCCGAGGGTGGATTTTTAAAAATATTTTAACCACGAAAAAAAATTTTTTTCAAAAAAAGTACATGCATTTTTTTTTTTTAAAAACCCCATTTTCGAGTTATCCGGGTCGGGAAATCGGGTTTTATCGATAAAATCAACGTTTTAATCCCCGGGTTTTCAAAAAAAATCATAAAAGGGATTTTATCGAAAAAAATCAAAAAAAAAAAATTTAGTTTTAGAAAAAAAATAAAAAAGGTTTTTTTTTAATTCGGGGGACCAAAAAAAAAAAGGTTGTGGTTTTTAAAGGTTGTGTTATTCATCAAACAGAAAAAATAATAATTTTTTAAAGCATTTCAAACACCTTTATTAAAAAAAAAAAGATCAAAAAATTTTGAATGAGTTATGATTAAAAAAGGTTAGCCCAAATTTTTTTGAGTAAAAAAACTTCGAAAACAACCCTCTTTTACCACCCTGATTAAAATGGTCTAGCCCTTATAAATTTCCCCTTTTATCTATATATTATAAATACATTCTAAAATTTTAACCGATTTAAATTTTTAAATTTTGAAAAAAAAAAATGGATCTGCAAGTTAAAATCAAATTTCAAAATTTTAATAAAAAAATAACCTTTTTTTAAAAATACCTCAAAAACTAAGGGAGATACAAAATGGATTTTAAAGAACTTTTTATCACAAAAACTAAAGAAGTTATGCTTGAAAAAACAATTTTCTGGAGCATCCTAAAAGCGATTCCATGAATTTTGCATTGTAAAGGGGGGCTTTTTGAGGATTAAAAAATTACAAAATTAAATTAATAATACTTTTAAGCAGTCCCCTTAATTACAACTCTGACAGTTTGTAAATTTTTCTAGAGTAAACAATGGTTTTTATTAAATAAGTGTTAATAATAAAATAAATTTAAAAATTAAAAGGTTTATTTTGGGGGTTGAAATATAATAAATAATTTTAAAAAAAAAACTTATTTTTTAATTTATAGGGTAATTTTATGTGACTTAAGTTTAATATAAAATTTTTTTGCAATAAGTGGTATTTCACCCCAAAAAAAAAACGACCTTAAGCATAATGCAGATTTTGGAAAGGGTAAGTTCGTTTAAATTTCCAAATTTTCATCAAAACACTGTATAATATTTAATTTTTTTAGGGAAAATAATTACAAAAAATTATAATGGGGATTTTTTTTTTAGTGCTGAAATATTTTAAATAATGTTTAAAAAAGAAACACGATACGGTTTTCTACCTTTTTGTAAATTTTACTTAACTTGCTTTAATGTATAGTTTTATAGGTTTTAGCAGAAAGGGGAGTTTTCACCCCAAAAAAAAGACCCCCGGGTAAGTTAAAAGAGAGAGGGTAAGTTGCAATCCCAAATTTTCATGAAAACATGCATTTTAAAAAAATTGCCAGTTTTTTTTTTTTTTTAGCTTTGTTTTCGGGACTATATCTGTTCATTTATAAATGGGGAGGTGGCCCTATGAAATACTTTGAGTGACAATAACCTATTTTATGCTCTAAATTTTCTATGGGACGTTTAAATCGTTAAGTTTGTGTAAAGAAAAATTCCGATACAATACTGCTATGTAATCAAAAGTAGCACAACTAATTCAGAATTAACAATGAAAAGTTGACATTTTGCTCTTCATATATATTTTCTTAAATCTTACAAATAAAAAACTTTCTAAAATTTTATGAATTAAAAATATATTTTTAATATCCGTAACAGTTCTTTTAAATTCTGAATGTCTCGATTTGGTATCTTTTCGATCCAGCGAGGAAAAAAATTAAAAAGTAATACTTTTATCTTCACCTATGGACTCTCTTGAATTTGATAATCCAAATCAATATGTTGGGTCGGTACCCCATATGGCTTCCCCTTTAACTTCTGGAGTTTCGGGAAAGTTCTTTTGGTATGTCAATAGTTGTATAACCAATTTTTTTACCTACCATAAATAAGTAAGCAGGACCTTCTTTTTTTAGCTTTTTACAAACCCCTTCCACAATTCCCTTCCAAAAATGACTATGGCAGCTGTTTTTTCAATGTTTTTTCATGAATGTTGGCCAATAAAAACAGCTGTTTACACCTGTATAGAGGTCAGTTACTATGTTCTTTTAAATTTTTTTTAAAATTTTTAAAAAAAAGCTCTTAAATTTCTTGACAATTTTATGGGACTGAGAAAAAAGGGCTGTAGTTCTTGTTTTATAGATTCCCTGGATATAACAGAAGTTTTCGAACATATTTAAAGCTCCTTTTGATTATTGTGTATCCATTATTAAAATAGTACCTCTGCATCATTGGTAGCTTCTTGATTTAATATTGTGTAGACTTTCGGCTTATACTAAAATAATCCATCGCTACCAAAAAATAGCGGTTACCAGATTTACTAACTAAAAATGCTGCTATTATGGCAGTCCTTTTAAAAGGTGCTTCTACAATAAATTGCTTTGCCTTGACCTGGCTTTCTTTCCTTACTGAAACCAGCCAATAAACCTTTCTGAAACCTAATCAAGTGTCTTCATAAAGGCAAGATGGTCACCTCCTACACAATTATGCAAGGATTGCAATGCTTCCGGAATTCACTTGGTAAGTACTTTGGTCTGATATTTATGACTTTTTACGTCAGAACATTACTACTGAATTCAGGTGCATTATATATTAATTAATAAAAAACGATGCCAAAATCACATAAAAAACACCCAAATTTAGTAAATTTGGGCAAATTTTTTTCTATTCATAAAGGGGTGGGAAAAGTCCGGAATAAAATTAATATCTCTTTAACCAGTAACTTAGGAAAAAAACGCTAAAACACGTCAATTAATTTTAAATTGTACGCAAATATTTTTTTTTCAACCCCTTAGATGCAACCCTCCCCAACTTTTTTTTTTAAAAGCAAACCTATTGTGTATAGGCTCATTGAAAAGCTCGAAAAAAAGAATCTGACGATACCCTTTCTTTTTTTTTTTAAATTATGTGGTTACCAGGGAAAAGAGAAAAAACCTTTTTAAAAAAAAAAAAATTAGAAATACCACCCCGTGCTATCAGGGAAAATTTAAAGTAACAGATGCAAAAACCCCCCACCCTCTACTTGGCAGGTCCTAGGCGATGGTAAAACCCGTCTACGGAACGAATGGTCTCGGGTATGTTATGGTTCCCAATTTGTTTTTTTTATCTT
>JAHBCN010018663.1:0-16833 GCA_019359885.1 Listronotus oregonensis
TTAAAAAAATGGACACTATTACGCTAAGTGCCAAACTTTTTTCCCGACGGTTTTCGCTCTCATAGAGAGGCAAACTAAACTTAACGTTGACAGAAATACTTTAAAAACAAGTCCAGCTAAACAAAAACATAATTTATAAAAATTATATTAAGTACATACCGTTGTAGATTGACGCTTGAAAGTTAAAAGGGCAATAATATAATTTCTCAATAGAATATTTTTTTTTAAATAATTCTAAATTAATAACTTTAATTTATGACTGTCAAAATTATCTTCATTTTAATTTTTAATCTTTTTTTTTATTATGGCCTTTTAAAAATACTGTTTTTCCACATCAATAGAAAAGCGGGAGAGTATAAAAAAGCAGAGTGTGATTTTCTATTAAAGTAAAGAATAAGAGTCCTGGAAGACTTTTTAATGGACCAGAAGTCATTACCTATTCTTATTTTTATTATTATTCTATTTAAATACATCCATTTGCTTGTTTATTTTAATTAAAAGCTATTGTAAATGTAAAGTGTAATACCTTTTTTTACTTAGGACATGTAATAAACTTCTGACGTACAAAATCTAGAAAATTTTGTGAATGAAAACTTATATTTCCACATAATTTTTGCCCAAATGTAATTTTATATTGCCAAGAAAGTTTAACTTTCCTAAATAAATAGGTTTAATTTAAGGGTTTATGTTGGGTCTTTTGTTTTCTTAATTATTGCTTATGCCTACTTTTTAACAAATTAGACCAAGTTCCAAGTTCACAATTTTGTTTCGCTTTTTTTGACGATCTGTCTGTTGTAAGGAATTTTTTTTATAGTACAGACTTTTTTTTTAATAATACGGACAGTAAAAAAACTTGTCAAGTCAAAAAAGAATGGAAGAAAATAGAGGTCAGCAGAACTTCTAATTAAAGATCTCAGTGCTTTAAGAGACCCAGATGTTTGAATAGGAAATTGGCTCTTATTTTACCTAAGTGTTTTTTAATGAATTTTTTTCAATTTTTTTCAAGTCCAATAAATGGAAAAAATCAGGAAAAGATTTATACTTGTTTTTTTAGTATACCTTGCTTTTAAACTGCCCTTTAATTTTCTTTAAATCGCGACTGGTTTAACATTTTTAGCAGCATTTTTTTTTGTTTGTTGCCTGAATTTTAAATTTTAAGAAATTTATAACCATGGAAACTCAAGATCAATCAGTTCCAAAATGCCCCCTAACTATAAGGTATTACGGCCCCGTTTCAGGGCGTTCCGAGCAAAAATGTGCAGTTTTCAGAATGTTTCATTTGCTTGTGTCGTAAAACCCACTTATTGTTAGATACCGTAAAACGGGGTTACTTTGGCACCGGGGGGTAACTTTGGCACTTACGTACTTTTTTTTATTATTATTTTATTATTACTTCTTTTTATTTTAGATATGTTTTTTACATGTATTTCTTTTGTTACAGGTATAAAGTGATAGTATAATGCCACGACATTACGTAAAAAAATTGGGTGGCCGTACATACGGCAATTATACCCAAGAGAGATTGGATGAAGCACTAGCCGCCATTAAAGGGGGGATGTCTCAGGCCATGGCGAGTCGTAGGTTTAAAATCCCTAGGGGAACCCTCCAAAATAAGTTTTTTGGTAGGCACACCATCCACTTACCATATTTACCCGAAAAGAAGAGACTCTCTTAACCCACACTCTTAGACCGGTTAGCGATTGGAGGTTTCCTTTAACGAAGGCTGATATACGCGAGGTTTTGAAAATATACTTGGAAAAAAGAGGTCATACAGTGAAAGAATTTACAGACAATAAACCGGGATCTGATTTTATCGAACATTTTATAACGCGAAACAATTTAAGTGCCCGCTTAGCTTCAAATATTAAACGTTCGCTAGCGTCTGTAGGAGCACAACTTATTAATGAATTCTTCATGAATATAGAACCAGTTTTGAAAGACTCAGATCCAGCATTGGTTTTTAATTATGACGAAACCAAAGTCCAAGATGATCCTGGCGCAAAAAAAATTATTGTTTCTAGGGGCACCAGAAGGGTTGAAAGAGTGCAGCAGCATTCAAAAGCCGCTGTTAGCATAATGGTTTGTGGAAGTGCAAATGGGATTTTGCTACCACCAATGGTGTACAAATCCGGCCTTCTTTATGAGAACTGGACCAATGGAGGACCCTTAGGAACTGTCTATGCTTGTAGCCAAAGCGGATGGTTTGACATGACACTCTTCGAGAAATGGTTTTTTAACATCCTTCTGCCACATTTAAACAAATGAACAATCCAGGGAAAAAAATATTATAGGAGACAATTTGGCTTCCCATTTCTCCCCTGAGCTCATTAGATCTTGTGAAGAAAACAACTATATCCTTTCCAGCCAGATGAAGTGTTAAAAAGAATTCCTAATCGTGAAGCTGAGACCTCAGACCCTGAACTATTGAACTCCAGTGTTGTTGAACTTTTACAGGAAATGCGGGGCGCAAACAAAAAAAGTGGTTCGTAAACGAGGCAAGCGTATGGATCCCGGTAAAGCGTTAACAATAGCGCAGAGAGAACTATCCAGCTCTCCAATTCCAACAGAGCTCCAAGAAGAAATTGCAGCAGATGTGGAGGAACAAAGGAACCACAAAAACCTAAACGTCAAGAGCCAAGAAGCAGAAAACTAAAGGTGAAGGCGTCTGTAGCCACAAGTGAGCCACAACCAGGACCCTCCGGTATAAAACTTCCACCCAGAGGTGTAAAAGCGAAATCGCAAGCAGTTGTTCCGTTTGTTATAAAAGCTGGTTCGCATATTCTGGACCTGACTGGATTTCTTGTGTAGTAGCGTTGGGTTTGCGGTCTCTGCAATGAAGAAAGCAAGGATCCATCCTACGTCTGTCCAATCTGCCAGAACATCGATTTCGACAGCGATGACAGCTGTAAAGATCAAAATTTTATGCCTTAAGATAAGACTTGTTAGAAATCTATAAGACTGGTTTTAAAAGGGTAAAAGTTGTGTTCTACTAAAAATAATGTTATTTAAGAATTATCTTTTATTTTTCTGTTACATTTATTGTTTGATTTAGTTCAGCAGAGTTTGTTCCAATAAAAATATTATAAAAACATTGTTTTTTCTTGAAATTTTTTTAAGTTAAAATAACCTTTTTTTCCTATTTTGATGCCAAATTAGGCTTTAAATGCGATCTAAATTGATTTTAAAGGGGTATTTTGAAGCCTGCCAAAGTAACCCCAAAGTGCTGCCTACTTTGGCAGGTCAGGAAAAAAAATTCTCGGTTACCTTGCGGTATTTTTTGTTCAAATTTGAAGCATTTACACTCCTATTGACCATTGTCACAATGCGCCTTAAAAGGGCGGAATATGAGCAGCCATTCAAAAGTTATTGCCAAAAATGTGTCAAAATCTGCCAAACTAACCACGTTTTGCGGTACCAAATTTCATTCCCCACAAAGTGATCCATAATTTTGAAGAGTCAATTAGTCAGTCAGTAGTAAAATGGGCGATTTTTAAGATCGAATATCTCACAGATTACCTGACATAACTTTTTCAATTTTTACAGATAATTAGAATGTTTATGTGAATCAACACACCAAATTTTATATCTTTATGTAAAAGAACACTAAAGTTATGACAGGGGGAAAAATAAAACATTTCGTGTAAAGCACACACATTGGTGGGGTAGGCCATAACTTAAATTAGCGCACTACCGTGCGCCTACATATCCATGTGTTTCCTGGTTTTTTAATTTCCTACCAATTAATTTGTATGACGCTAAATTTGTTTATTAACAAAACAGACTTCTATCAAATTTCAGTTGGGTGGATTAGGGCAAATCGATACATACCAACTATAACTTACAAACATATTATCCTGTACACAATTAAGATTACCAATGTGGCGACTTTGGTGTAAAAATCAAATGATGTTTGTATAAAAAAAACTGATTATCCAATAAACAAATTCTTAAATAATATAATTTAAAATTTATAGACCAAAAAAATATTTTTAATTAAATTGTAAATAGTAATTTAAATCTCCGAAACAAATTGCGTGCAGCTATAGTTATTATAAACACATGTCAAGGATATTGTTGCTGTTACTTAATACTTATTTATTTAAAAATATTTTACGGAAGCTTGTATAATTTTAAAAAATAGGTATCGTTGAAGTTTTAAAACTGTGACTAAATATTTCTTAATTTTTCTCTTTAATTTTATGCATCTTAGTTTCTTATAAAGTAGCCTTTCATATTTAAAATGTAAAACACTTTTAAATAGAAAAAATATTCTTAACATTAACTTACCATACACATTTTTTGACTTATTCCACTTTTCCCATACAGGCGCCAACTAATTTCTCTTCTTTCTATCCCGTTTTTTGTATATGTCATAGTCAAAGGTCGATATGCAGTCTCTTCGCATTCGGAACGACTGATTTATCCTAGGTTTGACCAAAGTCTTCGGGCTAACCCTAAAAGAAATTTTATTTTCGGCCTTTGACTAAAAGTATTTTTAGTCAAACCTAGAAGTTACTAACTTTTCAGTCAAACGTCGAAAGTAAAATAATCTGTTTTGGGCTTTGCCTTGTCGATTCTAGAAGCGACTGGCAGACTCGGTCAAACGTCGACTGTACTTGTAACACGTTTAAATAAGTATATACTTGCGGTTAGTTGTGGTTCGTTTTGGGTTAGTTGTGGTTAGTTGTAAATGTAAGAGATCTAACGTATTGTGCAATTCTAAATGTCATAATGCCTCACCATGTCTGAATAAAGACTAATTTTTTTATTGTAACTATGGCAATAGAACAAAAATAAACATTAAAATTAAAAAAAAATCGTTTCATTACATCTAATTTAACAAACTGAGACTTTCTAATACCTAATTAAAATTTGACTGGTCAAACCCCGGTTTCATTAAATTGTGTTTTGACGTTTACCTGACCAAATTAGTTTCCCCAAGGTTTAACAAAAATTCTTTAGTCAGAGGCCGAAAAACTTCATTTGTTTGGGCTTTGACTAAGACTTCAAGTAAGACCTGAGGATTGACTAGTCAAACTTAGGAACGCCGGAGCTTCGAGGATTGACTATAACATATATGCTTTATATCCTTACTTTACAAGTTAAAAGTTCTAAAAGGAAAAAAAAACTAGAGTTAACCAACGCCCTCATTTATAAATTATGTACATTGTATATGCCCTGTGAAATTATGTACATTGTATATGTCCTGTCAGTCAGCAAATAAAAACACACATAAAAAAGCATAAAATTTATTTTGATCCAAAATCACGTCAAATATCTTTTATTGCCTATTAAAGAACCAATATATAGAAAAGAATTTGTATACGCAATTACGAATTAAAATTCACATCTAGCCATTTAAATTTGAAGTCAGACCAAAAAGGTCTGCTGAGTTCCAATATTAGTTTTTTGCCTCGTTTTTCTTTTCATTTAAAGCAAAAACATAAAATCCATTGCGGTATTTTGTTTTGATTTAAGACAAATTCAGGTAAATGTCAATTAAATATGCAACAAAATAAATGTGAGGGTAATTAGACGGTTAAAATAAATCGCGGTTAACAGAAAAAAATACTAAATTATACAGAAAACAGCTTAAAGGTCTACAATATGTTAATTATTGTTTGAAAACAAAAAACACCCGTAAATCAATAGACCCTGTAATAGTTGAAAATTTTTTATGGGCATGCCATAATTTTTGCAATGTTTTTCGGGCGCTTTATTTACAAATATATGAGCAGAGCATATGTTGGTTTATAAAAAACTAAGCAATAAAATAAGTAATAATTATTAATTTTTTATAAACACTTTACTTCAAATTATTGTGCATACATAACAAAATAATAATATAAATATTTTAATTAAAATATGTAATGTTATCTATAAGAAATGGACCCAGGGCCGTATCTGAGGGGGGGTTTTGTGAAAATCTTAGAACGTAAAATAATATAAAAACGACTGGTAACTATATATATTGTTTTAAAGATTTTCTGAAAAATATATATTTTACTTAGTAACGGTCAACAATATAAAAAAAGTATCTGAATCACTCTCTTGGTCAATACCAAAATTTCTAAACTGCAAAACCACTTTTTCTACAACAATAATCAACGATAAATAAACCTACAATAGCCTCGAATCGTAAAAAATTCGTCAAGATATGCAGGTAATGTATATACTAAAAATCAAGCTCGATATTTAACAACCGTGCAACGCTGCTCCGTGACTTTAAAAATAGGAGGTTCCCAGAGTCTTGCTTATGAATTATAGATAGACTGAAAATAGATCAAGAATTTAAAAAAAAAAAATTAAAAATCCGAAGCTATTATAAAGTTTGTAGATGACGAAGAATGCATAAAAATACATAGAATGGTTTCACGACAGCAGAATCATTCTAATGTCTTGGTAGCTACTGCAGAAAAATATTTTCGAATCATAATTGCAATTTCTTTTTTTGATCACTTTATCAAAGAGCTATCGGTAAGATTTGCAAAGCACGAAAAATCACTTTTATCGTTATATTGTCTAGTGCCAAATATGTGCGGAGCACACACAGTAAAGATAGATGACTTGTTATTATATGAGGAATTTTTGAACCTAGCTACGTTATCTGCAGAATTACAGTTGTGGAAACAAAAACGGATTGAATTGCCTCAAGCAGAAAAGCCCAAAAATGATCTTAATGCATTATCAGCATGTAATCCATCTTCTGGCCACATTACCTGTATCTACAGCCTCCTTGGAACGATCATTTTTATCGCTTAGACGTTTAAAATACTATTTGCGTCAAGAGCGACTAACAGGACTTGCTCTTTTAAGCGTGCATAGAAAAATTAGAATTGATACTGCGAAAGTCTTAATTCGTTTTGCTAGGGAAATGCAAAGAAAAATTCAGTTGTTATTATAATTATTATTCTTAAAATTTTAACGTTGTTAGGTGTGTTATTTAGTTTAACCTGATATTTTCTTTTAGTAAAACCCATTTATAATTTAAAGTTTTTTTTTAATTCCTAATTTATCAAATACCATTGGCCTAACTCCCCCAAAAATTGGTCCAGATACGGCCCTGAATGGACTTAAAAAACGTTGTTGTTATGGAGTATACCGCAGTGATACGCGTAGTAAATTCTTTCAGGAGAATTTATATTTTATTATTAGTTTTCCAAAGCCTTGTTATGAACATAAACAAAAACTGGTCGATTCCAAGGAATTAATAATGTGAATATGGACACATATATTATTTGTTCTCTTTATTTTGAAGGAGAATGTGGTTTAACAACCGAATATCCAGACCCCTTTAATTATGTAAAATAGAAAACTGGTGATAAGGTAATATATTTCATTGATTATAAATATTATAGCTCGCGCAATAACCTCAAATAATAAATTTTGTCGTAAAGTCGTAAGTGACAGTTACTAGAACCTCGCTGGCTGAAAAAACATATAAATAAGATTTATTACTTCTTTTTTGTAATTACTTTTAACAAATACCATGACAAGTAGAATACAGTTCTATTTGACATCTAAATTATTATTATCCTTACCTCTTAACTAGCTCGGCTTTATTTCCTCCTTGAGAACGATCATGGCATTTCAACCATCGTCGTAACTGAACACAATTGTGGCCTTCTACGGTAGGTTCCACTCATAAAGCACCATTAATTAATTTTGTATTTAATTGTACTGATATTAAAGGTGATAATGCTTGTTGCCCAGCCATATTTATAAAAAGTGCCCAAAACTTTCATATTGCCGCCTTTTTAACATGGCGGACGCGCTTCGCTGAGCATACCCTTAAAAGGTCTATCATGATTACCGACTTTTATTTGAACAAATGCCATGTATTTTTTGTTGTTGTAACCATGGTTGCTAACTTTTTGAACCATTAAAATACATGTTTTTGTCAAACGGAAATAAACGGATTATAGTATTCGCCTTTTAAATAAACATCTGATAATGACACTTATCAATTAATTAAAAATCCAAGGAATATTGTTTTAAAGCCAACGTTTCAATTTAAATTTTAAATAAAAAATTTCGTATGAAAAAAAATTGGCAAACGTGTTATAAAAGGGTAATTATTAGCCAGTAGCGACCATCTAGCATTTTTTTTATTAACCCAACCCTAACAAATATGTTTAATACATAATAAAAGCCATTAAGATTCTGTTAACTCTATGCAGGGTATTCGTGCACATTTTGCAGCATTTTAACCCATAATAGTCTGCACGTGGTCAGCTGGATCAGTAAAGTCACTGGTGACTTAGCAATTGACCTGCATTTCGTAATCAGTAACTCGCTTACCAATCTTATTATGGAATCCACCTACTTTCCAAAGGTTTCCAGTCATAATTGAAACCCCCTAAATTTTTTTGTTGTTTTAAACCCATCCAAGTCACCAAGTATCCCTTGGTTACTATATCATACTCTGCACATTCTAAGTTGACTGAATGCAGAGTCTTGGAGATTTATTTGTCACCTACTCTTGGAAGTCTACCTGCTTTTCTTCTTACGATCTTTTTAAAATTTCTAAACAGCTAACCTAAACAATTTAACTGGCATGGGTTTTTAAAAATCCAAGTCCACATTTTTTTTTCAAAATACTAGTTTTGAAACTCCACAGGCCAGTATTGAAGCAAGAAATAACTTCAAGTTATCTTTGAAGCTAAAAATTGTTTTAACAATCCCCAAAAGATAAAGTGCTCTCTTGCTCGAATGGTAGCAAACTTTTCTTGTCGCTGGCCACACAAATTATTTAAAATCTTTTTACAAATTATTTTTTACCCCTAAACTTGGACAATATTTTTTTTTTAAGAAAAAATTTCCGATAAGGCTCAATACTGGCACTTAGGTATTCTATTTCTTTTTTACATGAATGTTTTTCCTCTTTCACAATCAATCTTTTCCATAATTTTGCGGACGATAGTAACCTTCAGTCTAATATTAAGCTTCTTAAGCAAGTCCCTAAGACTGATAGAGAAAAAATGTAGGCAGGTTAAATCTCCTTCACAGGACCTTAAATAAATAGTGGATTGGGGCATTAAAAATCTTGTTCAAAAACACAGTCTTTGTTCACACTTATTCTTTCCATATTAGCAGTTTAGTTATGTAGAACAAAGTGTCATTAAACCTTATGGGCGTTACTTTTAAAGATAACCCTAATTGCCATAACCAGCAGCTTTAAAAAAGTTTGGAATTATCTTTCGAAACTAGAAATAATCTCTTTGCTTTTACTGTGTATACTCTGTATATATCCCCAATTTGACCCTTATTAGAATACCATTAATACAACACTTCATACATTCCTAATTCCATTTAAAGAAGAGCTGTTTGCTTTTTAATAATTCACGCCTACATGAAACTAGGTGAAAATCAGTGTCTAAATTATGGAACCTACTGCCAACAGAGGATTTTTCTTCTTTTTCGAATCTTTAAATATTTAAGTCCCGTGTTAATAAACTAGCACTAACCACACTTAAGACACCAACAGTGTGTTAGTTCTTGGGCTTTAAGCCTTCGTAGACTGTTCCAAAATAAAAAAAAAAACGCTATAGTAAAGGTACCTTTTACCCTGGATGTATTTATGTATAAGTATAGGCATTAGGCACTTACTACGTGCACTTAATTGGTAACTAAAGTTTCATTAGGCGATGCTAAGATTTGTCAGAATCAAATTGTCACATAATTATTTGCCAAACAATTTGCTGACAATTCTACGCTTGATCCTCCTATTAATCTTTAAAGTAATGGAAAAAGGCATTAATTCTCAAATCTTAAAGTATCTGGAAAAACACAAGATCTTACATGAGAGACAGTATGGATTCCATCACAGAAGATCCACAGCTACATTGCTTTGTCTCACACAACTGGAACAAGTCCCTTGAGTTTCTTGGTGAATCTCAGATCGTTGCTCTTGACATACCCAAAGCTTCCAATCAGGTCTGGCATGATGGGCTTCTTAACAAACTTCTTTCTTACGGTCTTATACCTAAGCTTTGCTCTGGGCTCTCCAGTTTCCTTTCTAATCAAGGTATATCAGTTATTGCAGATGGTCATTCTTCCAGCTTCTACCAAATTAATGCTGAGGGCTCAGTACCGGCACCCACTCTGTTTCTTTTACACATTAACGATCTTCTCTCTTTCACAATCAATCCCATTCATAGTTTTTCTGACGACATTACCCTCCACTCTAACATTAAATTACTCAAGCCATTTAGTAAGCCTGATTTTTAAACCAAGCGTAGGTGAATGCGGATGTCTCTCTCACAAGACCTCAAACTTATCTTGGATTGGGGCACCAAAAAGCTTGTTCAGTTTAATGCCTCCAAAACACAGTCATGTTCGCTGTTTGTCAATGCTCATCCGTACTTATGAGCGGCCAAGTTCTGCAGAACAAAGAATCGTTTATTCTTGTCGCCGTTACTTTTGGAAATAACCCCAACTGGCACAAGCACATTGCATCCATAGCCTCAGCAGCTTCAAAAAAGCTTGAATTCCTCTTTAGAATATTATTCTCATGTCTGGGGAATGGCGTCTCCGACAACACTTAGCATTCTGGACTCCATTCAGAGTCGAGGTGTTCGTCTAATAAATGATCCCACGCTCACAGAAAAGCTTTCTCCACTTGCCCACCGATATGCTGTGGTGGATCTGTCGCTCTTTTATAAGTATTTTTAAGGCTTATGCTCAAAGGAGTTGGCCAGTACAATTTCTTCTCTGACAGCCCCCAACAGAGCAACACGTACTGCAATTTTTATGCATCCTTTTACAGTTCAACTAAAAAGGCCGCGAACGTCCTGTTTTCTTCATACAATTATCCCTAGAGTGTCCGGATTATGAAACCTGCTACCCGCAGAAGTTTTTTCTTCTCCTCCCAGTCTCCAAATATTTAAGACCCGTGTGAACAAACTCCCTCTCACCACACTTAAGACACCCACGGTACGTTATAGTCCGGGAGGCCACCGCAAAAAACCAAGCCTATAAGAGAACCGCATGAAACTTTTTTTATATTACTATAAACTATAGTCAATTCAAAGCCGCACTGCTGCCTCAGGTCAGCGGGTTCAAATTGCATTTTTTTACATAAAAAAAATTGTGAAAAATCAGTTTTTTTTTTTGAATATATCTCGAAAACCACTAATTTTAGGAAAAAATGTTATATGGTCAAAATTAATGGTCCAATAAAACTACGTCAGCTTTTTAAATAAATTTTTTATAGCCCTTTTAGTTTTTGAGATATTAACGATTTAATTTTAAAATAAAAACTCAAATATCTTAAAAACTTAAAGAGTTACAAAAAAATGTAATTTACAAAAAATATGCTCTGGGTCAGCTCTATGAAAATAGTTAAATACACATTTTTAATAAAATAGTAATAAAGGATATATGAGCAAAAGAGTAATTTTGATCATAAAACATTTTGCTAATAATATTTTATTGGTACAAGTAAGTATACCAGCTCCGATCCATTTAAAAATTAATTTAAAATGTTCTATTTATTGAATGAAACAAACTAATACTCACGTTCCTCGAGGCAATGGGGGATAACCTAGTGGCACGGATATTTTATGAATTTTTTTTTTGGTCCAATAACTATACCAACACCTATCCACTTTAAACATTAACTAAAATAAAATTTAAACTTTATTTAATTAAAAAATAATAATAATAATAATAATTGCCTCCTCTATCTGGGCGTTATAGTGTTATATGCCTTGCAGGACGCTTAACATTTCTCGATCTTCTATGCTTCTATGTTTATAGCATATCGTTTAAATATTTTTATTAACAATTTAAATAATAATATTATTAATTTATAAAGACAGTTACTTGTTTGAAATAATTTTGAGAAAATTTTAATGATATTTTTAGCATGAATTTTTTTTATAGTTTAGTTATTTTTTTTTATAATTATTTTTATTTATAATTATATCTAAAGCCTAGTCCAGACCTACATACATTTGCCCGCCAACATTGAAACATTTGTATAAAAACTATATAAAAGCTGTTTAAAATCAGTTTGTAAACATATGTTTAAAAACATTTAAACAAATGTTTAAGGTTTTTTTGTTTCCCGCCAGAATGGGAAACACGTGTTTTTGTACTTGCCAACAAGCAAGTCTGGACGCGTTCGGGACAAATGTTTATTTATTTGTTTTATCAGTGGGGCCAATTATCTATATTTGGGCCAATCCTTTGAATTAATATCTCAAAATCAGTTGGAGTCATTCTAACATTTTTTTAAATCCAGCTCCATCATTTAATTTTAGGTATCTTAGTAAGTCTGAAAAATGTTCTATTCCGTTTTGCAGGAGTTCGCGTACCCACCAACGTTTTTGTTTCCTTTTCTTTGACGTGAAATATATGTATCGAGCACAAATGCCCGCCACTGCCTCACTGCTCAGGGACATGTTTTTTTCTTTGGTCTGGACTTAATTGCAACCTAGTTTTTAATAAATATTTATCAAAACAAAACACCTACACAAATTTTCAAATGTTTTGTTTGCGGGCAACTGTTGTTAAACATTTGTTTGCAGGCAAATGTATTTAAGTCTGGACCAGCCTTAAAAATTAATTCAAAATGTTCTATATTTTGAAAGAAACAAACACATGTGCCTCGAGGCAATGGGGGATAACTGGTGGCACGGATATTTTGTTTATTTTTTGTTTAATAACTAACCATTCCGATCTCTAAAACTTTAACTAAATAAAATAACTTTATTTATTTGAAAAAAAAAAATACCTCCTTAAAAGTAAAAACAGCGGCCACCGCTTCGGCGTAGAAGCGGTTAACACACGCTGCGTCGCCGCAAACTGCTGTGCGCTAAAAAAGTTGAAAACCAAATTAGTCATAATAGTACTGTTGCCTAGTTGTGTTAGAAACAATATGGAATCTTCTGATAGTAATGACGATTTGTTTTTCCTAATATCTGCTGGCTTGCTGTATAAAAGAATTAAAAAAAAAAAAAGAAACGCAAGTTTTGGATGCATTCCGTAACAAAAATGAGAAAAAATAAGGGTTTTTTTATACACTTTATAAAGAGCTCTTTGATAAATCAGAAAAATTCTTTAACTTTACTAGAATGTCTCGAGAAACACTTCAAGAATTATTATTACTTAAAAAAGATGAATGTTTCAAAAAAAGTAGCACTATGAGAGAGAGCATACCAGTAGAAGAAAAAGTACTTATAACTTTAAGGTAAGTAATTAGTTTTGTATTTAATTGGTATTTCAGTAAACAAAATTAAGTGTTTTAAATCTAAAAAGTAAAAAAAAAAATAAATTAAAAAGAAATTAAAATAAGCTTAATTGCGCATCATCCTGGGAATACAAAAAACTTATTGGTGACCTCAGGGGTAATTCTGCACGCTGCTGCTGAATTCCAGAAGGCCCCGGTTGGGGTTCTTGTTGGTGAACCGAGGGACTTTGGTTAAAATGGGGCTGTGCTTCAGTAGGTCCATACTGCCAATGTTGCATACCAGGTTGGTGTCCAAGAACTTCAAGGTTTTGGCTATACTGTTGTGGGCGATGGTTTGCATTATGTCCATTCTTGCAGCAAATTTAAAATGTGGAGAACCGATTTCAAAAAAGTAAATAGCGATAATAAGAACAGTTTATCATCGTCATCACCATAATTAACATTTTTGGATTTTTGTTTTTGCCAAATATTGTGGTTTTCCAGTGCCTCCATAAACTTTCTTTCAACCAAATTCCCCTTTTTTTTTGCAACATGCACAGCAAGAGGCTCATCGATACTAGCCTGAGTTTCTGATGGCAATCCAGTTTCATGGTTTGGGGAGGAAGGATCCATATCATCCATGGACGAAATGAATTACGTCACGTAGAAACGCCAATTGGTTGGCGAACATATAAACATTTTTGGTTTTAGAAGCTTGGCCCGACTTCCCTTTGTCATTTTTGACTTCTCTGGAGTATCTATTTCTTATATTCTTCCATTTTTTTTGAAGAATGTTGCCTGAAAAAAAACTTTTCACCTTTTTGTTTTTAAAAATATTTAATAACTTTTTTTATTCCAGGTATTTAGCAACAGGTTGTTCATTTGTTGATTTGCATTACGCCTTTAGAGTTGGAAAATCTACAGCAAGTTTGATTGTTCAAGAAGTTTGTAGAGCAATATGGACTTATGCTTGACACATTGCTTTTCCACCATTAAATACTGAGAAATGGCTAGAAATATCTGAGGGTTTTAGAAAAAATGCAGATTTTCCACATTGCATAGGAGCCATCGATGGAAAACACATCAGAATGATAAAACCTGCGAACAGCGGCTCTATGTTCTACAATTATAAGCAATATTTTTTAATGGTGCTTTTTGCAATGTGTGATAGCAATTATTTATTTACATTTGTCGATATTGGCTCATATGGAAAATCTAGCGACTCTGGCATTTTTAAAAATTCGATACTCTATAAAAGAATGGCAAATGGCACACTTAATATTCCCAAAGCAACGCCCATTGAAGATGATATGACAAAATATCCATTTGTAATAGTAGGAGATGAAGCTTTTCCCCTATCGAAAAATGTACCTTAGACCTTATGGCGGATCAAATTTATCTTTAGAAAAAAATTAATTACAGATTATCAAGGGCTCGCAGATACATTGAATGTACATTTGAAATAATGGCAAATAAATGAAGAATTTTTCACAGGCCTCTTAACGTAAAAGTTGATTTTGCCCAAGACATAATAAAAGCGTGCTGCATACTTCATAACTTGGTCAGATTAAGAGATGGACACCGTGATGACACCATAAGCCCAGCAAACGGTATCAACAATTTAGGCACTGACTCATTAAGCAGAGGAAATCCAGGAGCCCTTGACTGTAGAGAAAAATTTGCAAACTATTTTGTTAATATTAATCCGCTAGAATGGCAAAACGAACAAATGTAACGTTTATCAAATTATATAATATGATGATGTTATGATATTTTATTAATAAAAAATGTATTAAAGTATATAATTACCCATTTCTTGTTTCTCCTTTAGCGTAGCATCCTCGTTAACAAATGCGTCGGTTATTTCTTCCCAAGAACGTTTTTTTTATTAATGAGAATATTTTTCTGAACGCATATCCCAAATAGCAGGTCTTACATGAATCATGTTAATTAATTTCTATGCATCCAAATTTGCCATGATAAAAATTTGTAAACTGACAACACTGTTTTACTCAAACCGCCACAAAACAGATCACCGTGTGTTTCGTCCCGTAAGCAAACACGTAAGGATGTACCGACAAGAGTCGTAAGACCGCTTTCGGTGCATGATACCTGGCAGGGTACGCGCGGCGGCCGACTCGGCCGGCGACTCAGCAACGAACCGTCTGGTTTATACAATGAAATTTCATTAATGAGGTGCCGCTTCGGCGGCCGACTCTGCCGCCGACTCGGCTGAAACCGCTCCGTGTGTTTTAGCTCTTATCTGGGTGTTATATACCTGACAGGACGCTTAACATTTCTCGATTTCCTATGCAACTATGTGGATAGCTCATCGTTTAAATATTTTTATTATCGATTTAAATATTATTATCAATAATTTTTTAAAGACAGTTACTCGGTTAGAATGATCTTAAGTCCATTTTAATCATAATTTAAACATATGTTTTTCACATAGTTTATTTAGTATTAAACTTTTAAAACATTTCTCTTATTAAGCTATTTACTTCTTCTAGGCTTAAAGCCATTCCTATTTAAATTATGGTATTTACCATTTATTTACTTCTTAAAAGGCTAGTCCAGACCTACATACATTTGCCTGCAAACAAATGTTTAAAACAGTTGCTTGCAAACAAAACATTTGAACATTTGTGCAGGTGTTTTGTTTTGATAAATATTTATCAAAAACTAGGTTGCAATTGAGTCCAGACTAAAGAAAAAAAAATGTCGCTGAGCAGTAAGGCAGTGGCGGGCATTTGTGCTGTATACATATATAACCACAACTAACAACCAATCCACGAAATTACAAGCGCCACGGATTAAACAAATAAATAAACATTTGCCCCGAACGCGGGAAACAAAAAAACCTTAAACATTTGTTTAAATGTTTTTAATTAAATGTTTGCAAACACATTTTAAAAAGCTTTTATACAGTTTCTATACAAATCTTTCAATGTTGGCGGGCAAATGTATGTAGGTCTCGACTAGGCTTTAAATGGATCGGTGCTGGTATACTTACTTGTACCAGAAAAAATATTATTAGCAAAATTTTTAAGGATCAAAGTCACTTTTTTGCTTATATCACCTTTAATACTTATTCTCTTAAAAATATGTATATAACCTTGTTTATAGAACTTGCTAAAAGGTATATTTTTTGTTTTTTACATTTTTTTGTAACTCTTTTAATTTTTAAGATATTTGCGTTTTTATTTTAAATTTAAATCTTTAATATCCCAAAAACTAAAAGGGCTGCAAAAAAAATTGAACAAAAAAACTGACGAAGTTTGGTTTATTATCTTTTCATTAACAATAATTTTGATAAAATCACGCAAAAATACACAAATTGCCCTTTTTGATTTTTGAAAAAGAAATAGTAACAGGAAGAAAGTGCTGCTTAAGCAATTAATTTTCATGCCCGACTGTGTATTACCCTTGAATTATTAGTTTTTAGCAAATATATCGTTCTTATTTGTCGGACTTATTATATTATAAAATAAATGTTGTTAAAGCAAAATAAGTAAATTAATTTGTAGTGCATATGCACCAAAGAATTTGTGATTATTTATTACGACATTAAATAATCCACAATTACATCATTTGACCTTCCATGTAATTTTTCTGAAGTGCAATATCCGTCAGCTATATTATTGATCAGCTGAAAT